>JANIPN010169952.1:0-44887 GCA_027478595.1 Erythroxylum anguifugum
CGATCTGGAATAGCGACGTAAATGGACCAGTAGATCATACAATAGTCAAAATATATATGACGTACAACCAACCCTGCCACCCTGCATGCATGCAGAGCTAGGATACACGAACAGAACTTGAAGCTCACGGAGTTAGGAGGTAAGCGCCCAGACTTGATAACATGAACTTATAAGAGCACCGAGAACAGCAAGAACAGCCAAATTCGAAACACCTGCCCAAAGGTCTCCAGGACACATGAGCGGTCTTCTCTCTAAAGGGTATGGCCTTTCTGTACGTCTCAGATGTCGGGTTTGGTTTTCTACAGCCTCGCACCATACAACCCGAAGTTACTGGACTACTGGCACACTATTGCGTGAAGGGCAGATTCTTGTAGGTCTTTATGGGTCAACGGCTTCGACATAGCTAATAAGCATAGAAATCTAGTGGTCGCAGATCTGTGGGAGTCAAGTCTGAAGCCAAAAGCGACTTCCGTCACATAGACCTGCGACAGCATCAAGTTTCTCTTGGAGTGGACTCCCTTGGAGAGCCGGCGCAAATCCGCATTGTTCGCGACCGCCCCGAACTGAAAAGAAGGCATGAACAAGGAGTCAAGATAGAACAAAAACAAGAAACAGAAGATGAGGAAGGTGTCGTTAATGACCAGGAGACTCTACGGCAAGCAATTTTGGACGAGAAGTCCGTGCAGGATCCGGATAGTTGGAAGCAATATATCGAAGCTTTGAGATCCTCATACGTGGAAACCAAAAAGCACAAAGGTGATATTGATATAGATGAGGCTGCAAATCTGGCCCAGAAGCTAGAAAAGGGGTTTACATCACGACAACTGAAGAGCTATCTTCAATCCGTCAAGAAGAAAAAGAAGAAGGTACTTGACCCTACAGCGAAGTTCGATAATCTTGATGTGTACTTCCAAAATGATATCATTCGACGATCGAAATGGTTCAGTGGCAAGACAAGCTTTCCCGGCGATGCGATAGCTAGAGTAGGCCCGCAAACTGGAATCCCTTCGCGAGACAACACTCGCTTATCACGAAACGAGAATTTAAAATTGACTCAGAAGCAAATGCGCGTCGAAGAAATCCTTCGCAGGGTATGGGATGTGAGAACTAGCTCTGAGAGAAGCCTTGGGGAGCTTGACATCCAAATTGTCCAAGAGCCAGTTTTGGGTGTTTTGCTAAAAAACTGTAAGAACCATCCCTTTTTATTGTACTTGACGAGGCTTTTGACTTTCAGTAGACCAGACAGTGTTTGAGTCTAGATCGCGACAATTCAACGTCAACATCAACATATTGCAAGAGAATAACCTTATTCGCTTGTCTGGAGAGTTCAATTTAGTGTCAGATGTCTATAAGCTAATCTACGAGTCGATTAAGCACGTATCTTCGGAAAACCTTCAGCTAAGCGTCAGGTCAGCCTTCGTGGACCCGATAACAATCACTCGAATGTCAAAATATAGTAGTGTTTATGAGGACTTAGAAACTACAAACCAAGTCCTCCAAGAAATCGAGCGACTGACGAGAACGAGACTAATCCTGGACTCTAGGGAGAAAACTCTGCAAATCTGGCATATTTCTACCGACAAAGACGCTCTGGAAGGTGCTCAACGTCTGTTGCTTCAATTTCTAAGTTCTAGGCCCACCAGATCGGTAACTACGGTTTTTGGCCGTTCTGTACCTGGAAATGCGGTGTCATATGCTCCAATTTTTCCAACATCGACATTGGCTTTGCCACACCGGTACATACGATGGTGCAGACTCCATCATGCTTTAGATGCAAAGAGAACTGTCGATGATAATGGTACCGTCTTCGATCTTACAGCCGCTGTAAAAGATGGACTCCTCGACCAGATTACAACTGCTTTTCATAGCCTAGGCCCTAAAGTTGATGGTATTGGTAGTTTGTTGCCGACTGTTGAGAACTCCGGACGTCATACTTCGAGATCCCTTAGTGCCCATATTGGTTACATCGTTCGCCCGCATCGCACGGCTGCTACTGAGGATTTAGACACAACTTCGGAGCAAAGTCAGAAAAACCTCGAAGAATTCCTTTCAGAATATAGAAAGAATGGTTGCGCCTTTATACCAGACACGCCTGGACAAACTCGGTTTTTGGAGAGTCATGACCTGAACGACTCTTCCATTAGCAACGAATTTGTGATTTATCTCAAGCCTGATGTACTCAAAAGAACCCTCAAGCACAAAAGAAGGACAGACCCGTATCTATCAAATGAGCTTAGATTACACATCGGAGTCGACAATGTCCAGCGTAAAACCTTGCTTCGAACCGCATACTTCGTCCATAAAAGCACTACCTCAGATCTCCTTTTGCCGTCTGAATCTGCGGATATAAGATTCATTACCGAGGAATTCATTGAAATGAAAAACGGGTTTGATACAGGGCTATTGCAATTTTGTAAGGACAGCGACCTTGATACTTGGGGTACCGGCCAACTCCGCACTCCACTTCGGTTGAAAACTCCCCTTCCCGATCACATACTCTCTAAGGTTCCTTCGGATATTCTCCGTCAAGTGAGTAAGGTGAACAAAGGTGAGGTTCTATTTGACTATTCTCTTGCGGCTTTGGAACATAGGTCGCAACTACGTATGAAGTATCAAGGGCATATCTTGACATATACTACGGTTCAAGGTGGCAAGGCAAAAGGTCAAGGCGGTGAGCTTACTCTCCATATGAACCTTGAAGGTGATGAACAAATCTTAGGGGCCGAGGAACAGATTTCAAGGGACCGAGAGAGGGTCTCAGATTTCATAAAGTGTTCGACTCGACTCGTTTCGCAGCTGTCTCCCAGGCAGGCAGAACAACATAATACCCTGCTATCGACAGGATAGACTGACTATGGATTGGTGTCCTGACCCCGTTAATCTATTAGATTCGTTTAGGAGGGTGGTCTTATTCTAAAAAAGCTTTGTATATGTAAATATCTCTGTATAATATACATCTCCGTGCAATGGTCTTGAGCTTAGGGGGCATTGGAAGGTTCTGGCGCCAAGGCAATAGATTTCAATGGAAAGTACTCTCTTCGGTGGAAGAAAGCGTCCGAGTAGTGCTTAGTGGAGGATCAATAATAGCAATCATAGGCCACTAAAAGGCCACTAAAAGCGTGAATAGGAGTTTGTAGACCTCAAACGAGATACCGGAATGGTGTACTCCCGGTGCCGGCAACCTTTCTTGTAAAGAGTGATATCAACATTGGCTCATCGTTGCTGAGTATGCCCTTTATACTGTATCGAGCAAAGTTGTATGACCTCGCATCGCCTTTACGATATGATATTTACTCGAAGGCAGCTGCATCCATTAATTGGCCGCAGGGAAGCTGATATCAGAACTTTAAGAGAATACCAAGGCGACTGACCGACTCTTTCGCTGCACGTGCGTGGTTTTGAGTTCGGCGCATAGGCCAGCGGTTTTCTTTTCAAGTGTAAACGTTAAATGAAATGAGTTGCCATAGAGAGACAGCCAGGCGAGGGTGGTGGAGGCATAGAATTACCATTGGTGAGGAATTCCTTGTCAGTCTCTGCTGCATGCCTGTCCAGGTCGCCGGTCCGGGGGGGCCCGGGGGTTAGAGGATTGGAAACAGACGGGCCGATAATAGGGCAGCACCGGACGCTTGCGTTGGCTCCCCGGCCGCGGGGGCATCCCTGATTCCCTGGTGAACAGCACCACAGCCTGGCCATTATTATTGCCGATTTTGAATTGTCCAGTTTCGATTCAGTGAAAGCAGGAACTTCTCTTCACCAGACCTCGCCAGGCATTCGGCATCGGCTTCCCAAGGCGGGGAAGATGATAGGGAGGGGAAGGAGGGGTTCAGATTCGAGCACGGAATTACAGCCGTACGAGTTTCAAGCACTCGTACCTACATCGGCGGCAGGAAAGGGCGGGGGAGCTGGTCGGCAGACCGTGGCGGCGCAGTGACTTCACTGGGATTCTTGGAGTCGGCGAGTCAAAAAAGCAAAGAAAAGAGAGTTCGACTAGATGCTCGTATGCGCGCCACTATCCCACGAAACCGGGTAAAAGCATAGATAGGAATAGCTTAAG
The DNA here is from genome assembly GCA_027478595.1 of Erythroxylum anguifugum. Classification (NCBI taxonomy): domain Eukaryota; kingdom Viridiplantae; phylum Streptophyta; class Magnoliopsida; order Malpighiales; family Erythroxylaceae; genus Erythroxylum; species Erythroxylum anguifugum. Next base: position 4,055 of record JANIPN010169952.1, read on the forward strand.
GCCCATAGTTTTGGACAACGAAAAGCATCATTCAAAAGCATCTTCTTACTCTATAGGAACCAACGAGGTACACTGTCTTTCTACTCCGGTAGACAAGTGTATTTCTCCTCGGAGATTTGGTGAGGGCGGCGGGGTGGATAAGTCGAAGGAAAAAGGACAATCCCCGCATTCTGACGTTGTGTGTACCTAGGCACCTACCTACTTACTTACATCTGCACAGATAGAATACATACTGGTTTGGAGGTTTGGAGGTTTGGAGGAGATACTGTTTTCAAAGGGTGGGGTGTTGTGTCCTTCTGTTGGAGACTGGGCATACTTACCTACCTGGGCAGTGGTTCTACACCTTCGGGGAGGCGGCTGGCGCTGAACAGCCCTGCAGAGCACAGGCATGGGGAAAGGACAGGGCAGACAAGGGACAGGAGCATGCAGTGCAGTAGATCAAAGGGGAAATATCCAAGTGAGGTTGTTGCGGTTGTTGGATTGCCCGGTTCAGGAGCTCACGAGCTCACTGGGTCCATGGCTTATAATCTCCCATCTGTACGATACAGTAGTAGTGTTTGATACCTCTTGGAGTTGCCAAAGAGGAGTAGGTTAGTTACCGCGCCACCGCCAATACAGGGTAGCGATAGCTGGCCGATCGAGATGAAACCGCGCCGAGCCGCCCAAGGCCTTTCCCCCCCAAGGAATTGCCCCCGTAATGCTCCCGCAGGCGCCCCCGAGATAATTGGACGGCAAAAGGGTTTTCTCCAGGAGGTCACACATGCACGCACAAACGCAAAACAGCCACTCACATGTCTCGTACGCAGAGTACACGGCAATCCCTGTCTCGCTTTCCCAGCGGAGGTATAATAATTTAAAAAAGTAAATAACAACGAAAAAAAAAAAAAACAGCATTCTTTTGAGGACAAAAGGAGCGGAAAAGGAGGATACCTACGGATCCGTACAGGGAAGGACGTAGAGAGCTGACGCTCCGACATTGGTCCAAAACATACGTTCGGCTCACCACGCACACCATACAGAGCCGGTGGTGACTGCTTGCATGAACGCCGTTGATTTGCCTCTTCTACATGTTTGACTTGGCTCTGTAGAGCAGTGTTCTCCCACTGTGTCTGGCATTTGCCTCTCTTGACCTGGACTGCTCTTGACTACGCCCTAGACCCAGCCGCTGCACGCGCCTCTGCCATGGTTAAGAGTCAACAGGAGAGAATCAAAGACTCGGCGAGTCGGGGGCTACACAAAATAGGCGCAGGACCGGTCGGTGTTCGCGTCATTTTGGTTGGCGGTTGCTTACTCGCAGATCTGGTACGGGGGGAAGGAGCCTTACTATTATTGATGAATAACGTCGGGTCAGAGGGCGAAAGAGATTTCTGTGCTTTTGGCTGGCTGTTATACTGCATTTGGCGTAAGGGGGGGGGCAGCCGGCGTCGGGTTCGCTTGCCCACCAAGCCCAGCTAATCACAATAAGGTTTTGGGAGCTAGAGAGCTCCGCTTCCAGTGCAGTGTTTGGCTCCTCCTCCCTGTTGCGCGCCCCTGTAATCCGGACTTTGTACCAGTACACTTGTAGACTTGTAGTCGTACGCACGCCTCCTTTGCCCATACATACATAGTACACATAGATCATAGTAGTAGTGTCATAGTGCTCGTACGATACGTTGAAACAAAAAGCCTACATAGGACTATGACCACAGCGGACGTTGCTCGCCTGCATCGGACCCATTGGACGAGCTAAAATCGCCGGCCTGAGTCTCTACTCTCCCAGAGGCGCCACTCGTGTCGATATGCCCAACAACTAACAGTACTCGTACCTCACTACTACTCACTCTGCCTGCCTGTCCTCCTAGGTAGAGATACCTCGTACTTTGCTTAACCTCTGCAGAGAGAACTCGAGCCCGTTTCCACCTGTTCTCTGCTGCTGCTGCTTTTTATTTCTTTTCCTTTTTCTCCTTTTTAATTTTTTATTCGCTGGTCGTTTGGTGGCTGCTGTTCCTGCTGCTCCATGGGTTGTTGGCCTGGCTGTCCGCTGCTAGTCGGCTAGGTAGACGGTAGACGGTAAACCGACTAGCTCTCTGCTCGGTCGTTCTCTTTTCCTTACAACCTTACTTGCTTCCATCGTCCTCTCCCACTTCACTCTCCACATCGTATCCTCCTTGCGATAAATAGACTTATCGCCTTCTACATTTTCTCCTTTTGCCTTGTCGCATCTCCTGCTTGCTGCGGTACTCCCGGTTGCAGCTTTTCGCACGCTTCCGCCGTCGGACTCGAACATATGGCTATCGCAGGTTTTGCAGCGGCTGGATCGTAGTCCGGCCGTACCCAACGCCTTCGCCAGAGTCCTGCTCCAGGGTTCGCGACATCCTTGCTTGCAACCCGCAAAAGATTAATTTACAGCTTCCTTGTGCTATCCTGGCAGATAGCTAGCAGCAGCAGTTTTTTCGGGTGCTGACGTGCGTGTTGACGAAACCGGAGGCAGACCAGAGGAGACAAAAAAGAAAGGCAGGCAGGGCGCAGATCAGGAAAGAGGGAACCGCGACTTTTGGGACTCTGCTCAACGCTTGGGAGAGAGGCCTGGATTGCTCACCGTTGTCTTCTGTTGGGTTCGCTGTTCGACGCAGGGCACCAAAACAAGAGTCAGCTTCTTTCATGTCCAGCAACATCTGATGTCGGAAAACGCTGGGGTTCTCCCCGAAGGTGACGTTCGTCATGCCCGTGGCGGGAATATGGCCGAACAGCGCACCCAAGAAACGCGACACAGTGGCGGCTACTCCGAAAATCTCTACTATCGCCAGCCGCCGCCAGAGTACGCGCGCACGACGCTCCCCCCTCTCAATACCATGGATGTTAAGCAGTCGTCCGATGTCGAAACCAGCCCACGATCGCACCCCGGAGCCGATGCATTCGCTCCGACGCGAATCTCACACTCCCCGCAAACCCCCGCACCCACCGTACCTTCCTGGGTGTCCTCGCCCACAACGCAAAGTCCTACCACCTATGTCCAACGCAACCCGAACATGAGCAATGTCGGTCATGCTCCCTATCGGTTTGATCAGAGGAACCACCATCAGGAGCTCCGTTACACCAGCCCAGAAACCGTCTATCAGAGCTCTCAGCCTCGCCCAGGATTTACTAACTACGGCTCATATATGCCGCCGAGTCGATCGATAAGCCCCTCCGCGCCCAGCTCTAGCACCGGACCTCGTGGCTATATCCCCTTCGATACAAGGCAAAGCAATTCTCACCCCCATCACCCGGCGCACCTTGATTCCCATCACCCCCCACTTCCTGTTCACCCCGAGCCTGCCTACGAAGGCCAGCCAGGCTTTCCGCATCCCGTGAGTCACCAACCGTCCTACCCACTATCAAGCGGCTACCCGTCGGGGACCTATAGGCACCATAGCGCTGCTTCTTCAGCAAGCCCGCGCCCCGAACATCATCAGAGGATTCCGTCATTAAACGATGGTGCCGTTGCATCTCAGCCGTCGTCGGCTGACTCAAGGCACTTCTCGAATGATTACTTTCATGGAGCCGCACACGAGCGTGAGGAACAGGCCGCTGGCACCCTGGCAAATATGCCACGTACCCCCATGTCTCCGACTTTCGCAGCGAACAAACAGCCAGGTCAGAATGCAATCGGCAGGACTGCTGACGGTCAACCTCTTGTGCCGGGGCAGAGGATGTTGGATGAGAGAACAACAGATGCTATGTCGATGATGAGGCGAGGGGTCTTACCTCCTCCCTTCCCGACCGCACCAAGCGGCGCTGACCAACGACCGAAGCCTCCTCATGCCATTCCGGATCTTCCCGCCCGAGACTATAAATGCAACGGGAAAACTGGAATGGGTGAGGAACACGATCCGAGGTATTGGCCTGAGCCACCACCAGCGCAAAGATCAAAGAGGACTCTAGAAGCTCAGCATTATGTGACTCCTGGTGCTTCTCCGGACGCGATGGAAGTGAGTGCTTCAAAAAAGCCGGACGCGAAACCCGCTCCGAAACTCAAAGAGGAATCAAAGAAAGAAGCACCAGAGTTCCAGTTCGTCGGTCAAGGTGATAAAAATGCACCTAAAATCGTCCGCCGGCATGTCATGAAACGCCACCGGGCACAGCAAAGACAGACACGTGAAGAGGAAAACAGGGCCAGCGGCCATGGAACAGAATTGCAAACGGGAAAGGGCACTAAAAAGTCCGTGGCGAAGAAAAGAAGTCACAAAAAATTAAAAAGCGAACCCAACGAATCGTCCGAAGGTATTACGGTAATTGACACCATCAAGGCGAATACCGAAACTATCGCTCCGGCCCTTAAGACTGCGACTACAGCTGAGCTCTCACGGAATGCTGCTAGCCACGGCACTATTCCCGAGCCGAAAGCGAACCTCACGCCGCCCGACACGGCAAAAAGCTCCGCCTCTTCATCGCGAAAGAACTCTTACAAGGACTGGGACAACTTTCGATCGGATTCAGACAGCGATCGGGATGGGGATTCGCCTGATGGCACCATCGAATATTCCGATCCAAGGGCAGCTGTTGGACCGACGGTACCTGATCCATTTAACCGTGGCCTTTCTAGTCTCATGGCATCCGGAATAAGGATCAGTGGCGTGGATCCTAAAAAGCTTTGGTATCACTGTAAGTCGTCAATGTACACGCTAGGGATTGGAATGTACTAACCGAATTGTAGTTCAAACAATTATGCCTTCACTTATGGACGAAGCCGTAACTGGTTATGCTTTCAATAGAATTGGCTGGCTTTACTCTACTGTATCGATCCTAGATCCGGAGCCCGTGGCGTGTGTGCTTGGATACACCGCCTCTCATGTTGCGAGTCTACATTCACAAAAAAATCCCGAATGGTCCTTTGCGTGTAAAGCTCGTGCTATCCGCCTAATCAACGAACGACTGCAAGACCCTAACGAACAAGCTAGCGATGGGAACATTGGAGCAGTCCTCCTGCTTATATTTTTCGAGTTCATATTTTGCAATCCAAAAGAAGCGGCTCTGCATCTTGAAGGCGTGCGTCTTATGATTCAATCTCGACCTGGAGGTTACCTTTCGATTATTCCCAACAGTGCTCTTCGCATTGCGGTACTTCGGGCTGAAATAATCCGCTCGTACCTCACCATCTCCGAGCACCGCTTCTATGTCTGGAAGCCTCTAAAGAAGCTCCCCGACTTCGTCGTGGAGGTGGGTCCTTCAGCTTACCAGAAAGACAACTCCTTGACGGCTTTCGAAAACATTTACTGCTCGCATGGTCTTCGACTCATCAATCGGTTAGAAGCGGTGCTACTAAGACTTGACAATATTGCTAAAAGTGGCGTCGACCTTGATGTTAGCGGTATCCGTCGTATCATTGCTGTAGCGATCAGAGGTTGTCTAGACCTAGATGAGGATCCGGAGTCTCCTTGGGACTGTCACATTTCTCGAAAAGTTCTTCGTCTCGCGGCCATCGTACAAATAGATCTCGTTGCGAAAGAAATGTTTGACACAGGCCCTGGTCGGGCAAAGTCAAAAACCTTTGTCAGACGCATAGCCCAAAACCATCTTGGTAGCAAGTCGGACCCTGAAAAAGCCAACGCCTGGGGCCGTAGCATTGAAATGGTCATTTACGTGTTCCTTATGGCAAACGAGCCTCTCCGAGATAAACCATGGCGTGGTTTTTATTTTGCTGAAGCTCTAATTCTAACCAGCAAATTGACATTTAATCAGTGGAAGGAGGTCGAAGCCTGGATGAATAGCTACATCAATAACTGGGGATGGACGGATGCAGAAGAATCACGCCACAGCAGGGAGTACTTTAACCTTCAAGCAACAGCTAAGGAATTCTTAAGCTCGTGGGAGGAATACGTAAGGCAGTCTCGCAGGTCGGTAATGACGGAATAGATTGGTCTATCTGAAACTTGCCGTCGACCGGCTAAAGCCATTACTTAAACAACCTTAAGAGAGTGCCGTGGCACTAGGATCTTTGATTTCTCCAAAATCTACGGGAGTCTTGGATTTTTGACGCCTATTTATTTTCATTGGAATGAGGCCATTTTTTATTTCAACTTAACTTTTAACAAATACTGTTTTTCGGTTTTTTTATTTTTATTTTTGTTTTCGTTTTTGGATGAAATTACTATACACGAAGGAACAGAGTCCCTCAAGGCAAACGGTGTACACAAGGGGTGGGTTGGTCATTTGTTGTGGTCTGGGCTCGAGAAGTTACTTTCACAATTTGTCATGATACCCTATGATACCCAGGCGTAAGCAATACCTTTCCTTGCTGTATTTTTAACAAATTTTGATACTCGGTGGATGGAAACGGGCATACAGGCTGTATATAAGGGTCGCTTCGTGCGATAGGTTTCAAACGCACGCAGGTTTGAAGGTTGATCGGTTTGGTACTTGTCTGGAAACACGGGAGGGTGGGCGAAGGGTGACCACTTCCGTTAAACAAAATTGTTTGTTTGCAGCATTGGATACTTAGAACACAGTAGTTGAAGGGGCTGTCATTTGGGAAATGCACAATGAGGGGGCGTGGAGCGTCATATTTTGAGTCCCTGTTTGTGTAGGGGATTTGGGGCTCCAGGGTCACGTGAGACCTTGACCTGTCGTTGTTGCGATCAGTGAGTATGTGCGCTCACAAGAAAACGTAAATTAGCTTGAACACAAGACTGGAATTGAAAGAACTGAAGAACATGTTACCATTGTACGTCATCTATTTGTTTGAGACATCGTTATGCGAGTTGTTCACCTGAACTTTCGCACCGTTGAAATTGTCTCAAAGCTCGGTCATCCAACTGCCTGGAATGTGGCGCCGATTCCTGTCAGTTTCGTTGTCCGTAAGACCAGATCTCTATCTTCCAAGTAATATTGCTCAGAGGCATAGGGCTGTTTCGCAAATCATTTGAGGGCTGTGTGTGCTATATACGTGCTAAGTAGCTTACCTCAACGGGAGACGGAGTTTGGCAAAACAAAAGGCCGTGAGATCGCAGAGTAAGGTGTAGCGATTCTATGGCTAGAGGAGATAACGCAGCTGCCCTAGTCCAATCATTAGGAACGATCAAAGAGATGTCTGGAGCAAATTTGCCGTTGTTAAAAAGTCAGGGGTTTTAATGCAACGGTCACGAATCGAAAATTATGCAACTGCCCTTTGTGTAGAAATTTTCGAATCTGTAGCATTAGCCTTAGCTAACTACCTAGCTACTTTAGCTATGTACTGCGCCTGTCCTCTTATAGCGCTTCCTCTCGCCTACTACAGCGCACCGGGCGGTAGCTGCTTTATATCCACAAAAGCGCCTCCAGCTACCTTGATGATTAATTTCAGCCTGTCAGGCACAAGTTATAGTGTATATAGTGTGTCGTAGGGCCCGTTCCAATCATGACGGCTAACAGAAGGCCGACGCCAACGCTGTTTCCTCGCCTCGCCTACTGAAAGAAATCCGGCAAACTTAACCCCTGAGAACGCCTCGAATGGTAGAAGACTGCAGTTATCGAAATAGAATGATCATAGGATATCACGGGTCCTGAAAAAATCCTGCAGGCTCGATCCTGTTTGTGTATTTGTTGATGGTCTGATTGATTGCACGTTGTATTTGTACGAGTGGCAGTATCCAGTCAAAAGGAGGAAAGTACTAAAGGAAATTAAAGATTGTTCGAGCCAGCATGTAATAGCAGATTATTGGACTGATCCTAGGAAATTTGATGTGAAGGTTTAGCGGATGATATAATAAGGTTGGTTGAATTTGACTCAAAGAAAGAATTCATGATTAAAGTCTTTGCTTTGGAAGTGTTGTTGCTGCACTGACAGGGCTGCATATGTATGATCATGATTATGAGGCGCATAGATGCATCTTTAATGCTTCAGTAGCTAAGGTCACTACCGATTTTAGCCAGCACTTGTTTGCAGGCATAATACATGCAGTAGTCATGGAGCGAGGTCCTTGTAAGGTCACGGGCTCGTCGAGCCACCCACAGGGCTTGATCATAAAACATCGTCAATGCTTCTGGTGATGGCAGTTTCACCCCTGATGGGCGGGCTCCTTGGGTCCTTGTCTTGTGCACCAGGACTCATTAAGAAGTCAATCCCAGCAAGATCCCCAGCTAGCGAATTCCTGCTCCTATGAAACGGGTTCAACGCGAACTCAGTAGTTCTTGGGGACATCAACAAGGAACTCCCAAAGTCAAGAGAAGGTAGTTGTGGAGCATCTCTTGGGTGCTCGTTGGTTTGAGCGTTGTCAATATCGAATGGTCGAGAGGACTTCAGTGCTTCAAGGCTCGGCGAAGGAGTGTTTGTGTCCAACGTTAAGCCGTGTGACACTCGTCTTAAGCTGTTGAACCCGGCAGGCAACGATGGCATGGGACGGAGGCGTCTTGGTGGAGTAGGATCGGGAATTTGTGGTGAGTCATTAGTGATAGCCTGAAGAGGCTGAATAGATTTAGCAGGAGTATTGTTCAAGGATGATGATGAGCCAGCGTTAAAGGAGGTATAAGTAGGTGAGAAGACATCCGAAGGGATAGGCAGCGGGGGGTCTTGTTCCAGAGAGGCTCGTACCACCGTTCCTTTGAGAGTCCTATCGCTATCATTAGTTTTCGTCCGCTTTGGGATAAGCCTCTCGGAAACTGGCTCTTCCTGCACGGGAGTTGTATCATTACTAGATCCCGATTCTGCCTTTGCTGGATAAGTTGTGCTAGTACGGATCGGGATGTCAGTAGGAGCCCTCGACGGTAGGGGTGGCAATGGAGCAGCATCGCGGCCAAAAGGTAGCGTGCTGGTCCCGGGGAAAGCTGACATTGGAACCTGCAATTTTTCCTCTTCGATAGTCTCTGGTAACTTTGCGTGGGCCGCGCTACTTGCTCGTCGAGAGTGAATCTCATCGTCCTGGTAAGTAGGACCTAGAAACTCAGTCTTCGCTCTCGATAGCGACGCCGGGCCTGCCGGACGTCGAACTGCGTAATGATCGCCAAACTTATCTGCCAATATCTTCTTAAAGTCGCCGAGTTCATACATGAAGTGCATATTTAAGTCGATCCATCTGCTCTTTTCCTTTGCTTGTTCCCGTGCTTCGTCAGGGCTTAGAGATGGATTCTTGTAAAGGCCGTACGCGACAATCAAACTCGCCGATCTACTGACACCCAGTTGGCAATGAATCAAGACTTTCTTCCCTTCACTGGCTCTCTGATCAATCAGTTCGCATATGCCGAGCCACTCCTTATATACGTTACTGTTGTGCTCCCAAGGAAGATGAATATATTCAGGCTTCTTATTTGGCGACCGCGGACTTACGGCCTTTGGAGTATCGGGTTCGTCATCGTGGGGTGGACCAGTAGCTGTGGTATCATGGGTCGCTTCCTTGAATGCCAGGCTTAGCGGTGGCCCTGTTAATAGTTCACACTGTACGGCCGAGTCGACATAACCTTTTGCGGCCTTGCTCTCTTCCATTTCTTGTTTCTCTAGCTCAAACGGATTCGTAACCTCTCTTGCAACATTAACAATTACGTCGAATTCTCGTGCCTCTTCGGCAGTAGGTTGATGGTATAGAAACACGTTTGGTGGATATATGCACGCAGGACCGTCGGGATAACTTGGTGATTTTACTTCTTGAGAGAGAGGGAGGTCATGAAGAGGAATTTGAGATCTGTGTTCGATAGTTTGATTGATGACCGAAGAACCTGGAGGGCCCTCGAAGCTCTTCGAGCCAATACTTAAAGCTGGTCTAGATGGTGGCCGTTGAGGACTTGATTCCGTGTTGTCACCGAATGGAGGCAATGTCATTCCCCCATCTGGTCCTTTACTTGGGGTTGGGAGGCTTGGTTCGCTGGTACGACCAAACGGTGGAAGCTGCATTCCACCTGCAGGTGCCCCTGAGGGAGAGAAAAGACGTTCATCGTGCTCGCGCATTGACGATAGATTTGAGAAACCGATACCGAATCCGGGAGTTTTGGGGAGAGAAGCAAACGCAGGGGTGGCAGGAACACCGCCAGAGCTACCGCTGGAGTCGGAAGTAGTTATAGTCAGATTCATCTTGCTTCTCCTAGGCTTCGGAACATTAGGCATTATAAAGGACGGAGAGACAGGCTCTGAGACGGTGTGTTTTGCTGTCGTGTGTGGGTTAACTTCAGGCATAGCCGACGCTGGGGGAAGAGGAGGGACGGATCCCATGTTGCAGTCTGAACCTGGCATTTTTAACGGACCTGGCGCAGTCGCCGGTCTCGTTGTACTTATTCCATTTGTGTTGATTGATAAGCTTTTAACATTCCTCCCCTTTTTGCTAGGCGACTCTAACTGTTCGAATCCCAGCAGTGGTGGTGCATGAAGCCCTGGTAATCGCCTGTCCATGCCTTGTAACTCCGAAGGGCGCGAATTTTTGTTTAGAGAGCTGAGAGAAGTAAGGGGCACCAAGCCAGTGGGAGATTCGGGCGATGAGCTCGGAGAGGGTTCGGTGAGCGTAGAATCCAGAGTCGATATAGTAGTAGTAGGGGATGATTCGGCGGACTCTGACTTCAATGATCCACGGCGGGAGCCAGACGAAGGTATCGCGGTCTGAGCGCCCTTTTGACCAGACGGCTGGTAAGAACGCGAAGGTGGTCGCGAGCCCGAAAATATCGGCGGTTCTTTTAATCTTGCATTATTGCTTTCTCCTACAAGAACCGTTGAGTGTATATTCGACGGAAGTGCCAGTGAAGGTTGCCCCGATGTCACCGGCATAGTGTTCTGAGCGTGTCTGGTCCACGACTTGCGCGAAGTGGTGACAGAGGATTGCCGGCGCAGAGTTGCTACCGTAGGAACATTCAGACGAACCGCACAGCGGTCATATGCTTTGCTAGTGCTATGTACTTGTGTTGAAAGGTGGGTGGTTGAGTTTCTGTGAGACGACTCGTCAGCATCGATCTGTACTTGCTGCGTCGTCAGACACGACTCCAGAGCCATGTTGGCACGATACACCGCTATGAAGCTATTGCGACAGCCAGGAGAGTACAATATAGCAGAAGTTGTCGCAAGCAAACAGTTAGACTGATGTGGTGGCGGTGGCGGCAACGAACGAGAGCCAGGAGGGTACGGCAGCAGACCGAACGACAACGAGAGCGAACAGTAGTCCAATGAATACATACCGTGATGATAGAACAGCAAGCGCTTCTTGATTGCCGTCTGAACACCCCTTTCTCTCCGTCGCTTTTCCCTGTCCTGCCTCTTCCGACGATTATTGGCGCCCTCTCCGGGAGGCTTTTGAAGTGCGCGCTTAAGTATGTGACAACCTCTTAACCAGGCTCAGAATGCTGCCTCCACTGGCGGCACCAACTACAGAAGTATGTCCAATAGACTGAAAAATATTGTGGTTTTTGAGATAGTTCTTTCCGCGCCACTGTTTCCGTGGAAGAACTGCGGTGCGCTGGCTGGGGGAGGTTGGAGTCGGAATGCGCTGGGGGCTCGATCGAATGCGGCCCAAGACCGATAAGAATTAAGACCTAAGGAAAGGCGAAATCAAAGAGGCGACAGAACCGCGAGAGAATGGCGAAAGTAAAGAAAAGGAACCCGCAATGGTCGATGGAAGAGGGCAAAGAACAAAAAAAAAGAAGGCGGGTGTGGTCTGTGATAGTGGTGGAGTTGAGTTGAGTGCAGAGAGAGGGAGAGAGAGAGCGACGACAGCGATGGGGTAGCGGCGGTTGGAGGGTTGGGATTGGAGGGTTTCGGCAAGTAGACAGCGAGTAGTTAGAGGGCAAAGGGTAGAGGGGGGGGGAGGGGAGTGGAAGACGCAGCGAAGGGCCCTAATTGCCCTAATGCTCTATTACTGGGAACGGGCGGCGGGCTGGCGGGCTTGGGTGCAGCGCTAAGCCAGGAAGGGCTGCCGAGCGCTGGCAGCGTTTGCAAGCAAAAAGACGCTGGTGAGTGCAAGCTGCGAAGGATTTTTGCTGCAGGGCTCGCTGGTGGCAGTGGCACAGGGAGGGTGTGAAGGGCCAACTACTGCTAAGCTGCTAACACCACCGCGACAGTCTACAGCTTGATACCATAGTGTAAGTACGTACACAGTACTCGTACACTCCTGCTAGATACTACTCAGAACTCAGGGCTGAAGCAGGACACTTGGATAACCCATGCTGGTGGTTGCTTTTGCCCTGCCACCATCAACTGGGGCGTCCCCTACGTCCACTACGTCCCCCCCTCTCTCTTCCTCTCTCTTTCTCTCTCTCTCTATCGCTCCAAATCGTGTGCGGACCTGCGCTTATCCGTACTCTCCTCCCTGTTCCTTCGCCTCACCAGCCCTACATATCTTCGTGTTTTAGACCTCCTACGGATTATTGTTGTGGCCAATGTTCCTGTTGTTATCAGTGTTGTTGTTATTATTATTATTATTATTGTTGTTGTTGTTATTATTATTATTATTATTATTATTACTACTACGACTACTACTAGATTCTAATACTAGTGCTGCTGGTGGTGTTTCTTTCTGCCGTAATTACGCTACCACTATGTACACGAGTCCCCAATACGCGTGTAGTAAGTAGTAATATGTGTCCGCATCTACGATCTGCTTGGAATTGGCGTGGGAGCAACTTGGGGGATCTGTGACAAGAATAGCTGGAAACCCCAGCGGCGAATTACGATTTTAGCGAGTAAGGTCATTTATGGTTCAAGGACTCCAGGGTCGGGCTCCTGCTTCTGCTGCTGTTCACGAAGAGAACTGGGGGCCTCCTGCTGCGAGTCTTGCGACGCTATATACCCCGTAGGGGGAATGGGGCAATGGGGCAATGGGGCATAGGGAAAAGGATAAAAGAAGAGACAGAGTACCATAGTAAGTGGGCTGTTTCGTTCTCTGCGGAGCACAGCATGGATCCTGCTCCAGTCCGGTGTCTGGAAAATCCAGGGATTCTGCATGCGCCGCTGCTTATTGGACAATTGCTGCTAGGCGCCGAGCGCAGTGGCCAATGGCAGGCAGAGCCTTTGGGGGTCGTCGACTCGTCGCAGCGACAGGTGCATCCTAAAACCTCCAGCGGCCCCTCTCAAACTCCTTCTCCCCTCGTCCCACCCGGGCTGACCCCCAGTCCCTGGCACCCTGGCCCAGCTGCCTCACCCCCTAAAATCAACCCTTGTCGAACGGCCGGCGCTTGCAGGTGTGGTCCAGCCAATGTGGCCAATCGCGGTCTATGTTTAGCGCTCGCCGCCCCTTCGTCGCCGTGCTATGTAATCCGATCGCTGCAAGCCTGCGTCCTCCCACCATTGCCATTATGGGGCCTTAGCACAAAGCACCAGCCCAACACAGTTGCCCTCCCCCAAGTGCCCCAGTGCCCCCACCCGCACACCCGCCTTTCGTACTCCCAGACGCGTCCTGATTCGTCTTCCACGCTCTGGCTCCGTTCTCGAATCACACGCACTCCTCCTGCATCTGGAAGACGCCTCGTAGGAGCGATGTGATTGGTCTCACGTCACCCGCCGCAGTTTCGCTTGGATGCTGGACTGCTTTCTCTTTCTCGGCCCCTTGAGCCTCAACAATAATGAAAAACATCAATTGAGAGTGTACGGATCCGTAGTGAGCGAGCTCAGACGAATCTTGCCTTCTGTCATCTTGAACATGGACAATCCTGCAGAGAGGACCAGCAGCCGCAGGTTCAAATAGTCTGGACACAAGAAGCTGAGAACCCATCTCCCAACACGACGCGGCATTTGGGACAGAAGGGATAGTTAGTACGGATCCGTAGCGGTGGTAGTACTGCTTGACGCCGCCCACTATTACTAGAAGCCTCATTTCATATGAGGCGAAAGAAGCATTTTTGCGGTCCCACAGCGCTGGCACATTACAGGTAGGGGCGCACCTAGCTGATCGGTCACAGAGCTGTCAGACATGAGGACCCCGCTTCATTCATTATGCGGCGAAGGAGTACTTCAGTAGAGAAAATTTATCCGGACACACCTGTGACAGTGTGCGGGACAAATTATTGTGCGGCGTTGATGTTTCCGCTGCACTCCATATCGCACCGACTTCGCGTCATACTCTCGACCCACACAATCGGGCCAGATTTTCTACGTCAAATGTAGTGCTCTGTAGCAGCATTGCCCCAAAAAAGTCAGGCGTCGCCGCGGAGACTTTTCTCAAGCCTCAGGGTTCTTCTCGCGCGACACTTGCAGTTAGGGCCTCGGGTTTCGGGCTTTACGTGGGAGGAATTCTGATACTGTTAACAGTAAATAACAATCTTTTAGAACAGCTCGCGATGATCCAGAGCAGAAGAAGATCCGTGGTCGTGGTGGTGAATAATCACAAGATTGAAGAAGGACGGGCAGGCCCGTGTACTAGTCTAATCCATTTAGGCCAAGAATTCCGCCCGTTAGGACCCATGATCTTATCCCGAGCCTCATTTGGTTCTTGTTGTCGCACCGGGGCCAAGTAACGAACTACGAAGTAGTTCGTTTGTTACCTGATCTCGGGCAACAGGTATAGTATTAGTACTGACAAGCCTTGCGCCGGTTCTTATGGGATATAATGTGTAGTCAAGCCTCCTCCCCTCCAATTGGCCCCGTATATTGTACGCTGTCTGCTTGGAAAGATCATCTTACCACGACAACTATCATTGTCTGGCACTAGATATTCGCCAGTGCACCTGTCATGGTTCTAAAAATCTTTTGACCCTCACTTCACCTACTATGTAGTACTTGCGACTCAGCTCCTCCTAGGTCCCTTAGAAGGTGGTAGGCCGGGACTTGAAGTCCGACTGTCAATTTTGTGGACTGTGGACAGTACTGCAAATCAAAATACGCCAAATTAAGAATACCGAATCGCCCAAAAACATAGCGAAAACCCATTTCAAAGACTGACCAATGATTGTCACTAACAATCATGTAATGGGAACGCTGGATACTCCCAACTTTTTGATTATGAAGTAGAATCCAAGCAGTATCCACGTATCTCACCGAGCACAACAAGAGGCATTAAGCAATTGCCCGTCAAACAGTCAATTAAAACCACTGCAACAGTGACGCTACCTCCCTGTTGCAACTTGGAATGCCCCCTATCTGCCGCACTCGGCCCCTAAGTGTTCCCCGAACAGCGGGCATCTCAAGTGAGCCACCGTCGTAAACGCGGCTTTGTCAAATCCCGGTCGGAGGACAACTAGTGCAGTTTCAGGTTGGTCAGTGGAAAGCAATCTAATAATAGTCACTCGGAGCTTGGCATTACATGCTGACGACTCGATTATGTAAGCATGAAGAGTAGAGTAATTGGAGGTCACGTGTACAAAACAGCCGAATGAAGCTATTATTAACACAGTGGAATAAGAGTATAACTACGATACACTGTCCAAAACAGCTCAATATCAGTATCATTAACAACCTGGAAATTGTATTCTTTGTGCTTACACTATACTGGCTATCGAACCTCTCAAAGCTTTTAAATTTTCACCGATTTTTTTCCTGGCAAAAGCCGTCAGGCGTCACAACATCTACCCGGACTCCAAATGCTATGGTTAGCAAATCTCTGTACCTCTCCATGCCTCAGAATATTTTCCAGGACAATATCCACCCATCTGCCTTGCTACACCGCCATAGATAGTTTGCCGGCATTGGGGCCATGCAGGTTTATGTTGAAGGGACGCCCTGGGGGTGAGACGTTGTCAGCTCATGGCAGAGCTATATGAACATGTATTGAGCCATGCATAAATGACTTCCATCTTCATAACTGTATTTCATGACTGATATCCAAGACACTGGCTGAAAAACTCAATACAGAAGGTAATCTGTTCCCTAAATTCTAAGAAAAGTATTAAATAACATTATATAGAAACTAGGTGTAATTGTAATGGATCCTAATAGTGCTTCAAAATCCTACAAACTTGGAATCAAAAAGACAACAGTATCAGCTCTCAGGCTAATACGCCGTATGACCGTTTATAAACCAAATGCTTTACCAAGATTCTGTGAAAGTAATCTACGCCCGTATTGATCTTCTCCTTTCTCCGTCTTTATGTAGACGAAATGATGTAGAGGTAAACCCAGGTCTATATAAACTGGCTCGGATCTCTCTAATCCTACTACTATAGTCTTTATTATCTATACACATTACACGCTAAAGAAACGATCGAACAGTAGCTAAATATGAACAACAAGGTCGAATCAAGTTTTTCGAGGTCTGGGACCTCTCCGTTACCTTAAAACCTATTCAAGTTTAACTACATTAATTTGTACTCGAACTATTACAACCGTTCCGGATTAAGGCTAACTGGTCATGCTAACTTTGGTTCGTGCGACGTTCCCTAGTCTTCATAGAGTAATCGTAGAAATTTTTAGATTCCTTCTAGTATTATCAAAGGGTAAGCTAAGTGGCTGAGAAGCAAACATCGCCTAGAAAGCTTGTCACTGTAAGTACTATTAGATATACGGTCCCAAAAACATTGAAGTTAAAATGGAGAAGACTCAGTCACTTAGGCGCCTAAAAATTTGTAATGTTTTAATCTAAGATCTTGCTCGCGCGTAATTCTTTAATAAACCCGTTTGCGAAGGCCTTCTCGGGTTGAAATCATGCACAACTTCGGAGAAGCGTGGTTCAACTCTCTAAAGATATGAAAAACAGTGCTATTTGCATTTCACAAAATGAAACTATATACACTAGTAAAGAGAGCCAAAAGCATCAAGATACTGATGCTACCTGGTATCAGTTCCTAGTGAAGTAGGTGTCTCCATAATTCATAGAATGCTATTGGTACATATCATGTAGTTAGAAAGTTGACAAGGTTGCTACAAAGTACTTTTATGCTGCGATGTGTAGTCCATCCCCTGCATTTATTTGTGATTTTGTTGCGCTAATACTGTGTAAAACAGGTCATGCATCGATGAGTACACTTACAACTTCTCTGAGGCACTTTAGCCGAATTTGTCTTTTCGTCAATTCTAATAACTTATAGTTTATGCATGTGTTTTATGCTAAAACGACAGAGTCTGATCTGGATGATGATCTACGTGGATTTTCTTCAGTTCCAGTAGCCTGTTAATAACTCTCTGACAGTGTAAACAAGGGGTTGCAAACCGCTGACGATTAATTCTCCGCCTTAAAACACCATCAACGATAGGATTTACAAATTCACTAGCTAAGATAACCAAGAGTTCTTGGGTTCTACGTAGAAAAAAAATAGTAAGGCTTTTATCAAAAGGCTTACAAAGCACAACTTTCTATCACTCCGGTCCGGAGAGACCGACTTGCAAAGTTCTCCACACAGTCGCGGTAACTGCGCGGTCATTCGCAAAACGATATTAATTATTATGGCTAATAAAGGAGGAAGCTAATAATGAACAGCGTCGAGACCATGGAGTCTGTCAAAAAAAGGCCCTTCCGCATACAACATAACAACAATACTATTAAAATTAAGCTCTAAGTTTCGACGAGAATCTTGGTTTGAAGTCTCTCGAAGTCGGTCTTGAGAAGCTAACCACAATAAATTTAAAAAACAATCAGTTGACTTCTGCACCTGTCTATTACTAAAACGTATTTACGCCACCGCAAAGATTGTATCGGCTGCTATAGCATTTTTCTAAATCTTTCACATGATAGCAAGATAACCCTTGGATGAGACAATGTCATACTTTGATTTCGATTTTAGAGGTATGAATGGAGTCAATTTTCAGAGAATCGCTATGATTCATTGGTCCATATCGAATGCCAGGGGCATGTCACTAGCTATTGACATCGAGTCATTCGGTCAATGCATGGTTTGCTCTCGTCCAAATCCAGGTCAATTGTTCGCCGCTTTGTAGACTGATCGAATTGCCTATCGCTTCACTATACCATTAAATTAAGTTCTTAATTTGACAATAGAATTTAGTGCGCCTGGGAATAACGAAACTTGCTCATCAATTGAACACGTAGAATCGAAGCTTCATTCTTTGCAAGTGTCAGAATACCCATTAATGGTACTTCCGGGACATCCGTAGGCGTATTTTTAGTATGATTTTATGTCAGCTAACGACAAATGTTAAGTAGAAAGATAAAATCCTGTACTGCTGTAAAATTGCATTTTGTGACACCGCATTCGCTGATTTCCTCGGTAAGTTGTGGATACCTTTCGCGCGGAAGAAGCTCTCTCATTCAGGGTTATAGAAAGCCTCACTAAAAATTACGCATCGGTATTGTCGGCTAGTGAGCCTTCAAGGAGAATAAAGTTCGTCGTCGTGATTGAATTCTTTTCTTAGTACAAATATAATCCCGTGCGATACAACTGATCCCTATCTTGCATGCGGAAGAGGATACGGAGCTAATATGTATGATCAAGATCTACATATTTGACCTAGATCTACACAGCCTTTGCGAGTCGTACTTCCATAGCTACTTGGGCCGTGGTAGCAATTAACATTGGATTTCATCAGCGGCGCGTAACTTCCACCTTTCTCATACGGAACAAAGTAAGCTGTACTTTACAAAGACAACATAAGGATAGACAATCATGGATATCATAAGTTGGGAAATTTTGACAGCAGGATCACGTGCCTATGCCGGACCATGTGTATATATGGCTGTAGACCCAACAGCGTACTTTAGGAAGAGATATGAATGTTTAGATAACAGCATTCAGCAGAAATCTAATAAATAGAAACATAAATTTTTTTTCTTTATGCCCTCAACGAACTTATTAGAAAAGCGGGAGTTAGTGGCTTTCAGTTCTAATTCGAGTCAATTCCAGAGTGAATACGACTGAATACAGGTTCACAAAACAGTTTGAACTCTAGGACTAAGCTTAGTAAAGAAATTATCGGAAGTTAATAACAGCCATGAAGGTGTGAAAGGAAGCGGCTCCTATTAAAAAAAATACCCTCACCCATGCACCTACAGCACCCCAAAGCACGTTGTTTATGAGCCAATAAAGAGGAGTAATCATACCTAGGTACACACTATGGTGCTTAGAACAAGCGTTAATGAATGAAGTAGAATTGTCAGCCTCAACACACCCAATAATCATATCCACTTTTTTCATGAAAAAGGGCCAAGACAATGTCGGAGGGGTCGGGGTTAAAAAGAAAAGTAATGTGTACAGACAAGTGAAGCCGAGGCTCGATGCACGACCAAGGGGGATAGTCAGATCCAAAGGAACGTAAAGAAAGAGTTTATGCAAGAGATCGTGTACTACTTTCGTGAACCGAAGACCGCATGCACAACAGAGGGAAAGTTTTCTGCGCATACCTGGACCATCATCGATCGGTGCTGGCATGCTCGATTAGGAGATTGGTAAGAGAAGTCCTGGTGGCCTTGCTGGGGCGTGTCTGAGAGCAAAAGGCCTAGAATAATAGCCCATAATGGAAGGAATATGGCTCAGAACTCCGATTTCGCGTGCTTTCTGGAGGATGATAAGAAACCATGGTTGAAGTAGTAAGAATTGACTCCACCTGAAGGCATTCGGACTGGAGGGAGTGCATACGTCGTAGTCCCTCTCATCGCCATCCCCTTTTCTTTTCTGTCCCTTTCTTACGATCGCCCCCCCTTTTTTTGTGGTTCGGGAACGCTAGGTGTGCGGGCCAGATGTTCCTCGGCGCTAGGGTCTCTTTGGGCCAAGCGGCTTCCCCCCCATAACGAGCGTGCTGGCTCGCTGCTCTGCGACATGTGTGGGACGGGGGTCAGATTCAAAAATTGAAATAAAAAGAAAACATATAACTAACACTTCACGTTCAGCTCTTAAAACCCCGTCAGAAAAGCGGTATGATGTGAAGGTTGCGCCATCTGTCATACATTGTTCCGGGGAGAAAGCAGGTCATTTAGGCACGGGGGCTGCGGCAACGGAAGTTGACTCCATGCGTATTAATGATCCAACCGTGCCGACTCCTACAAACAACGGCTGAGCCCTTCCGTCGTTCAGACCCACAAGGCTCGCAGGCTCAGACCAGAAAACAAAAAAAATGTAGCCAGACACCAGACTTCTCATGATACCGATTCCACTCGGTTTGGCTGCCGGATATGCACCGGCTGCGTTCTCGTCACCAACTGTCCGTTGGGCCCCTTTCTGGCTTTGTCTTGTCCGTGTGGAGTGCGTACGACTATCGGTCGCTTTCAATAGGTTGATATGTTTCCGAGGACAGGGGAGGGAGAGTCTCCCCGCCTCAATAAGTCTAGTCTGATGTTGTTGCCCATGTGTGTTAGGCCCAAAATCTCAATAGCGTTCCCATGATTCCATCTAGTAGCCGCGAGAACGTGACAGTCGGGGCATTCGAGCGCAAAGTTTGGGGACAGTAGCTTGCCATATGGAGCGGAGGCGCTCTGGACAGCCAATTAGTATCAGATGCCCTTTTTGCTTTGCCTTGGGGAGGTAAACATTGGTTCTCTCTGGCCGAAATCATATTATCTTCCTTTTCCTCACCTCTTTTCGTCCAACTGATGCCACTGCACCACACGCTGCGAGCGCTGCAAGCTCAGTTGAGGGTGCAGACATGGTTTAGAGCGCGGCGGCAGGACTGCAAGCTGGGATTGGAAACGTGGATGGGCACAGCATCCTGTTCTTGCACCGCGTGCTTGCGCTCCCCCTGGGCGCTGGAGCGTGCAGGCCGAGCGAGACAAGACCGGGCGACTGGCTGGCTGCGGGGGGGAAAACCCCAGGGAGTCGAGGAGTCGAGGAGTCGAAGCGCGCACAAGACACGCACACTTGTACCTCGTTCCTTGCTCGTACGGCGACCGAGCAGGAAGAGAGGTCGTGTGTCTGATTGTTGCGTGCGGGCGCGGGCGGGCGTGCAGTGCAGTGCAGTGCGTGCTGCACTGAGCGGGCACCATGGCTACCGCCACCGAGGCCTCTACCGCTAGAGGCGACCAGCGCGCAACAACACAGTCATCATCCACAACCACCACCGCTACTACAAACATAGACAGAGACACATTTACCACCACCGCACAAGCGACCCCATCGCCTGCATTCCCTAGAAAATATCCTTCATCATCACGTCCTACGTCGCGTCGTCGCAACTCGTCGCATTCTTCCACCGACTTCGCACTCCCTTCCCCGGCAGACCAGAAAACAAACGGCAGCGCAACAACCCGCTCATTGTCAACACCCAAGGCGCAGCGCAGGCGTCTGGCGGCAGCTCTATCCATACCTCCTCGCGCAACCGAGTCGGACGGCAGACCCTCGACCTCGTCTTCGGCCGTCTCACAAGCACGCTCGCCTCAGGATACATCTCCTGGTACATCGTATTTCGCGCTTCGATCCAACCCATCTGGGGCCGAACTGAGATCCCCGCTCCCTAAGCGTCCACCAGCGTCTCGCAGCTCGCATGGGATTGAAACAGCTTCAGGTCCTCCTCCAGCTCTCAGCACCCAAAGAAGCTTTTCTATCGACTCTTGGAGGTACATTGCCGCGGACGCATCGTCCCCGCTGTCCCCCGAACTTAGTCCCCGTGCATTCCCTAGAATAGATGCTCTCAATCGGGACGAGGAAGGAGGAATTGATGCTTTGATAAACAACAACAGCAACAGCCATATACCTCTCGACGAGGAATGTATTGAGATTCATGACCCAGATATTGTTCCATCTACCCAAACCCACAGTGCCGCTGCTATGACCACAACAGCAACCTCACAGTCTGGATTGCCCGTCGACGCTACCTCAAAGAGATTTGGTGGAAATCTTGAACATACACGACACACTCGGAATGATTCACATTCTTCGAACGAAGACCTGTTCTTTGATCTAGCGAACGGCGAAGATACCGGTGATACTCTTACTACCCACCGTTCTGTAAGTTGTTGCCGCCTAAGCGCGTACTGTTCCTTACTGATTTGGTACAAAGTCGCGGATAGGTCAGCCTTCACATCGACATGCGCAATCTCAACCCAATGCCAAAATCCCCACCAGTAATAACAAAAATGGAGCCGAGCAACCATCCTCCCCTGTTATTAGAGACCGCAGAGGCAGTCTACGTCACTCAGAGCTCCATTCTTACCAAATGACCCCCCCATCAACAGAGAAACCGACTTCTGTAAGAGAGAGGCCATACGCTGCGTCTTCGCATCCCCTCGACTCTAGACCTCTAGAGCAACGTTTAAGAAGCAGGCTGTCGAGTGGAAATCCGAAGCCTGTGTTGACTGCAACACGAACCCTGTCGTCACGAGAGCGATCACCTGAGTCACCTGGTTATATAACGCGACGACAATCTGTAACAGATGCACAAAGCTATAGGTTTCGGAACCATTTGCAATATGGAGTGAATGGAAACTACAATTCATCTCCGCTAACTGGGCGAGCTGAACAGTATCCCCCAGAACCTTC
Source organism: Erythroxylum anguifugum (assembly GCA_027478595.1). Taxonomy (NCBI): domain Eukaryota; kingdom Viridiplantae; phylum Streptophyta; class Magnoliopsida; order Malpighiales; family Erythroxylaceae; genus Erythroxylum; species Erythroxylum anguifugum. The sequence goes on from JANIPN010169952.1 coordinate 26,249, forward strand.
CCCCCCAGGGGTCCGTGAGGGAACGGAATCTTCTGTCTCTACCACGGCCCCTTCTACCGTGTGGGACGAGCTGGATGATCTCAAGTCGAGAATCAGAAAGCTAGAGTTAACGGGAAGATTGCCTGGTGCAGGTGCAGCGTCGTCTGGCTCGAATGAACGCCCAAGGACTGCAACAACAACGGTTACTACAATGTCTTCATCTCCGAAGCGCACGCAATACTCAAATACATCTCCGTCGTTCAGCTCTGAGATTGACGGAGAATCACTACACCCGCTCCTTCGCTCAGCACTGGCGAAATCACAACCTCTTCTCACCGCTGACATCTATCGGTCGTTGGAGGCAACAGCTTCCGATGCGTTGAATATTGCTAAAATGACCAATAATAGCGCACATACGACGACCCCTTCTTTAGTGGACCGGCAACTTAAACGTAAAGCTGATAGTTTGTGTCGTTCGCTGACCGAGCTTTGTATAGCTCTTTCTGAGAGCAAGCCTTTAAACGAGGGCACCCCTACCGAAAGGCCAACTACGCGGCCTGTTAGTCGAGAAGCCTCGCGCTCTCGCCCAAGATCCATCATTCTTGACGAGCCCCGTTTTCAACGCGCGGCCAGTCTCGACCCTGAACCTACCTCTGCCCGTGTTCTTTCGCGTCTTGAAGCACGACGATTGAGCTTGCTCAGCGGCAGCACTGTTCAGCCTTCCCCGCAGCAACAACAATCTCAGGAACACAGTCAAGTATCTGCTGCGTCCCAGTCAACCCAACCATCAAACGATGGCGATAATCGCATCGAAGCCGAAGTATCGTCAAGTGTTTCCCAGCGTGAACCTGCAACGCCTACTCAGGCTACTCTGAATCGAACCAGCAATGTTCTCAACAGAATCCGATCTAATGGAAAGAGCGACGAGACAGACACAACCATTCGTCCTTTGAGTAGAGCGAGGACAGAGCTTGGTAGGAGGGTAGCAACAGGCAGTGCTTCATGGGCGGAGAAAAGAAAGAGCAGAGAGTATACTAGCAACCATCCGCTTCCTTCAGACCTGAGGCCCGAAAGCTGGGCTGCGCGAGACAATGTTTCCAACGGTGTGGCAAGCGCGCTGCCTGTGCGAAGAAACTATTTCGGCAACACAACTGCTGGTAGCGTAGGAAGCTCACCCGCACAAAATCACCTCTATGGCCAGCAGCAATATCTTGATGTGGCTGACAAAGATCTGCCAGGTTTGCCGCATCAGACAAGCCAGCCAGGGACACCTGGAACCCCTACCACGGCGGTTGGCGTCGCTGAAAGCACATTAGGGAGAACTGCGCGAAGAAGCTATTTAGAGAGATCGGCTGACTCAACGCGCGCGATTGTTGGTGTTAATGAGGCGCAGCCTGCCTCATTTGGGTCAGCTACGGAGAATAGGCAGAAGCGGCTCAGCAGCCTTGGACTTGGAGGCCTTACAGGGAGAAGAAACCGTGATCATGTGAATACGCCGGCACGGTAACACGGAAGTGTGACCGTCAAATTCGTGGCAGTTCTGTCTGAGACGTTTATTAAGGACATAATGAAATGAAATGGAACCTTGAGGAAGGTTGCAAAAGAAGGTGAAGAGTGGTTTTTAAGTTATGACTGCACGATTTAACGTCTCGGGCATATACAAGGAGTAATTGATTTCTTGGCGGGTAATCATTAAGGGAATGAATTAAAGGAAGGCAATGAAAGACGGACGGATTAGTTAGGAAATGGTTTTGGGACTTCGTTTCTAGACTTGTGGTTTGATATAAAAAATTTTGTGGCCCTTGGGAAGTGTGAAATCTACGGCACGGTGTACTTCAGGAGCGCAAGGGATGTATTAAGGCATCTATCTTTATTGGTCGGGACTTCAGCCAGGGAATGTTAGGACTGAGAACCGTATTGTACCGGAGGTACTTGCGCCTGCGGAAAGATGCTTATAGCCAGAACCCGATATATTATGAACATTTCAAGAATTTGAACATGTTTCCTATCGTGCTACGAAATGTGATGCACCTCACATCACTTCAAGGAACCTGACGGCTTTTCCTGCTTCGTTCTCTCGCTCTCTTTAGAGCGCTTCCTTAGTATAGATGATCTCCTTCATTCATATCAATGAGTCACCGCTAGTATACGGACTAGCCGCTACATGGCATTATATAAATTTAATTGATAGGTAATATTGCCTTTTATACGCGGTAGGTTAATCGATACGAACCGGCTCAAAAATAGGGTCCCAGATTTATACAATGAAGAATACGCGCTGTTATACGTACTTAATCCATTACTTGAACAATAAACATTAAGCAAGCATTCTCAAATCCCAAATTACTACATTCACTATCTACACCTTCTGAAATGCAGCCGTGTCCAATCCTAAGCCTATCAAGCCATGACGTCTAAATATATGATCGGACTAGCAGTCTAAAAACGGTAATTACCCTCTTCGTTGTGTTACCAAATGCACTATCTCTTCGGCCGTATATATCGTTTTGTTTCTAGTTAACCGGGTATCATCAAAAATGCTGTCAATCCCATGGCCCCGTCTCTCTCAAGTGGTAATAATTCTTCAGCAAACAAAAGGAAACCGTCCACTGGTACGATGCATCATTTGTAAGTTGTAAATGGTTCTGTCCGAAATACCCATCGGAGTAGCTAAGATATGATATGGCGTCGTAGTATCGGCCGTAAGTCCTACTCGTACACCTCTATAGTCCTGAAAGCACTCCACTTTAGGAGTAGAATCTACTCAAAGTTTCACACTCGTCCTTTCTGGCACCACTCATGAGCCACCACCGCCTCGATATCTATTCTCTCCTTCACATTCCGATTCAGCATTAGCTTAATTAGATCAATACTACCTTCGCTCATGATCCATGGTATCCTAAGATCACGATCCAGGATCTCATCGACATTATAGAAAGGATTTTCTTTGTATACTAAGGTATAAAGAAGAATGCCTAGAGCCCAGACGTCTTGCTCCTTACCACCATAATTCTCGCCCTGAAGAACTTCAGGAGCAGCATAATCTGCAACGTTGAGTTAGTTTACGCATACGAAGACAGAGGACTTTAAACAGGAGATATACCAATAGTACCAACAAAAACGTCAAAAGGACCATTTTTAATGTAAGCTGCACTCCCGAAGTCGATCAGTTTGACTTGGTTTCCATTGTCAAGTATGATGTTTTCATCTTTTATATCCCTATGCACAACCTTTGCATTAATATGAAGGTGGTGAAGAGCATCAGCCACCTGCAAAAATATCTTTCTACATTCACTTTCTTCCATCTGAGGACGCATCTCAATGTAGTCGAACAAATCCAGGCCCGGAAGACCATGAGGGACCATCTCGATATAGTAGTTAACATTGTCCTCGAAAAAGCCGATCATCTCTACGATATTCGGATGCTTTAAGCCATCCCTCCGAAGATAATCAAGCACGTGTATCTCCAAGGGTACCGTGCCAAGCTTTCGATCGCGGATCCAGGTGTCCACTAAAATGCGCTTCTTGGTCACATATTTCAAGACGACTTTACTTCCAGGGGGCTCTTTAAAACGTGCAAGCTTAACTTGACCATAGGCACCTTGGCCCATATCTTCGAGTATTTGAAAGTCGTCAATGGTCTTCTTTTTGGGTGGTTGTGGGATTTCAGGTTTCGCAGGCTGAATCTCCACAGAAGGCTTCTGATTTATTTTCGAGGATATAGGTTCTTCAGCAGCTTCCTTGATTTGTTGGGCAAGCATAGAGTCCGCCGAAAGTGTCTTGTTTTCTGACTGTGGCGTCCCTACAAGTTCTATCGCCTGGCCAGGTGATGGTTGTCGAGGAGGAGTGCCTGGGCGAGATATCAGGGGTGACGATGGATCATTTGGCTTCACAACAGAATGGAGATGTCGAGAATAAGTTACCCAGAGAGCAAATACGACTTCCGAATTATGACCAACGCTATAGTCGGATCTGTCGTCTTCAAATTCTTCGATGACCGCGTTTTCTTGAATGGGCGTATCCGATTTGACAACCCGCATCTGTACGTCTACATGGAGCTCTGATCCATCCCTATGCCGGGCGGGAATTCCAGAGGGGCTTGTGAATATAGCTTGTGCGTCTGTGTTTCCCTCTTTAAGTGCTAGCAGCGCCCTTGCCCTTCGGAAGCTGTGTTCTGGGACAACAATGCCATCCACCAATTCAACTTCATCTTGCTCCTCTAGGACACCGATTAGTTTTGCGAACTGAGGTATCAGCTCTGTAACATGTCGTCCGTTGGCGTTTTTGTGACCGAACAGAGCAGCAGAGAAGACTGAATTAGAACTGGCTACCTCTAGGGTTCTGGAATTAAGTACCAGAATACCAGCGATGTGAGGGAAGCTAGATACGCATAGCTCTCCGAGCGGCGACTTTGCGTCAATGAGGATGGGAACATTGTATCCATCCGGATTCTTGGCCGTGAAATGCTGTATTCTGTTGACAGAATTGAATTCAATGGACTTTGGAGTCCCGGTCGTCATTGGAAGACGTGGTATGAGTTTCCGAAGGTCCTGATGGTCGACTGGTCCACTCCATATGGCAGACGTGGCACCCCTTGCAGAAAGCACCTTCCCTGAACTATCGACCGTCAGGAATGCTGTATCCTCAACAATTTCCTCTACTACCCAGATCAAGCCACCCTTTTTTTCCTTCACCCACAAACTGGCCGAACCCGTCGCGCCGTTTCTTTTTTGAATGGGAATCACGTCTCCACAGAGAAGCACCCCACGAGAACCCTTAGAAGTGTGATTTGTCCCACCTTTTACCGGATTCCTTGACAAATTACTGTCGCCGTCAGCTTGTACTTGCCTGCTGGCGACTTGCCGGGATGAGGGTTTGCTCAACAGTAACGCAGTAATTCCTCCACGTATATTGAGATTCGATGTAGGACTTGTCGGGCTTTGCTTCTGCGTTTTTGCCATGTTTGACGCAGCCCGCGCTTTTGCAGCAGCTTCTGACCCAGGAGACCCCAGCTTTTCTTCGAGCCATGGTCTCTTGTCTTCCTGTACCACTTCAAGCATGCTGATTTTCTTAATCTCAGCTCGGGTAACTCCAAAAACTAGGCAAGCCAAATCGTTCGCAGCTAAAATTGTCCACGGGGCCTTTGCCTCCGTGGTAAAAATCGCCTGTGCAGCAGGTGACCATTTCTGTCCATGCGTCGCCGTCAGAGATATATTCAGAGGTTTCCCGAGAGCTGGTATCACCGAAGGCGAAAGAAATTGACCCTCATTTGCACCAGCGGATTGCATATATGGTTGCGCTAAAGCATCAACCAATTTCGTTTGCAGCGTGAGCGGAGCGATATCTGTATATGTTCTCTTCAGTCCGGCTCGAGCCCCACGTACGTTTTTAATGTAAGCTCTTGATCCTTCGTCATTGCTTGAATCTGCAGACGCTTGGGTAGTAAAAGCAGTACCCGGCATGTGGTGGCTGATTGAGCCCTGTGGTGTGCGTGTCACAATCGTTGGCGATTCAACGGCGTTGCCCTTTTCGATTTCTACAGATTCTGGGCTTTCAGATCTTGGAACAAACTCTCGTTCAAAAACATTTACTGAGTCCATGAGCGCTGGCCCCGTTATTGGTCCCAGTCCGACAGTACCCTCCCCTTGGTCTAAGATTTTTGCCCGATTGAGTAGCTCCATCATACTCTGTATTTCGGCATCCCCACTCACTTTTGCCTGGGCATTGATCAATCCTGGGTGTTTGTTGGCCCATCCCGACTGATCTCGCACGAACTCTAACGATCTTGCCACCACGGTCTGTCGATTATGGAGAAAGTCTTCCGATTGGTGACTGAAGGAGAACGAGTGCAAGGACTCGGTGGGAAACCGGGATAGGTCCTCGCCGAAAGCCAAGCCTGGTGACGGTAGAGCGCCACCTGGGGTGAAGGACTGGGTACGTCCCGTTATAACTGTCATCGAAGAGGATCTTGCTGGAAGTGCAAAGGACTGCTCGGGGGACGGAGGCTTCGTTGATGCTCTCGAAGGCGGCTGTTGGCGAATTCTACGCAGACCAGAGGCGCCGAGTCCGAACTCTTGCTCTGAGAGAACTGGAGATCGAAGCATTGTAGGGTCATGCTCACCAGGCCTTCCAGCGTCGGCGGAAAATCGTATTCTGCCTTGGGATTGTGCCAAACGCCCGTCTGCCGGCAGACTTCCGGTGCTACGGTTCTTGGGGATCGCAAGGGAGTATGGGGACCCGGACGTCGGTGACCCTGAGGTGTCTTCCGTTCTTTTTGAATGCCCTACAAGGATGCCAATGCGTTAGCCACTGCTCCGGACAAGAAAGTACAACCCAGTCTACAACCCTGAAAGTTATGTGGGAGTCAAATTACCTTCATCTTGCGGCACCTCCGGCATTCTCTGGCGCGGGGAGCGCTGTGTGCTGCTGCGGGAGCCCGAGCGCACGTGGAAAGAGCCGCAGGGAGCGGGAGGAGAGGATGGAGAGATGCAATCGACAAGAAAGTCCAGAGCAATCAGCGTGATATCGAATGAGGCAATTCCGGTTCTATATCGACCTGTAACCGGTAAAATACAAGGTAAAGAAGCGGAGCAAAGGAGTGCGGGAAGAAGTACAAGCACTAGAGAAACTGATGTGGTGGCATATGATCGCAATCCAAAGCAGCACCCAGGTGGCTAGCTCCCGTGGCCCACTCGACCGGCTGCTCACCTCAGATCACTGTAGAAGTAGTTTCGGCTCTTTCTGGCCGAGAAGGAGATTTCCGGTGGTGGCTCGTGACGGCTGTGAGGAGATGATCCCTCCCTCCCTGTCTGTCTATCTATCTATACGAACTAAGAGAAGGGATAGGCCTAGATTAGATGGGTCCCTATAATGTGTAACATCTGGATCTTTAAGAAGGGACGGCACTTTTCGTAGATTGTTCCATTGTGGCAGGGTGGGTGGGGAATGGATCAAGACTCTGGAGCTAATGAAAGCGAATAGTTATAGGGAGACACGACTGCGGAGGCGAGCGAAGGGAAGGGAGGGCAACGCGTTCTGGGTCTGAGAGACTCTGAGGTTGGTTCTAGGTGGCTTCTAGGGACAACTAATAATAATAACCTCAACACTTAAGTAACACCTAAGATAACGTGGAAGCAACCACATAACCCAAAGCCAGGGAGGTAGAGTAGGTACCTAGCAAACGAGGATGGCCCCTTGTTTGTCAATGCTGCCCTCCATGGTACTCGTACCATCATACCATGCGCTTTAAGAGGGGCAATAATCAAAGCGGTGGAGAATTATACGGTCAGCACGGAGGTTCGTAGGGCCCGTTTTAACCCCCAACAGACCCCCTCACGTAAAATAAACAAACACGACCGCCCCAAAAAAAATATTTCCTACCTACCTCCTAGGTACCTAGGTACCCACCTAACCTAGGTACCTAGGTACGTACCCAGGTAGTCAGAGCCATGTTTGGCACAAAAAAGACGTATAGAGGTCCAACAATTCCCATCCGTCACTTCAGGTGCCTTGTACAGTTTTGGTGTTCATTAGCAGCTACTAATTTTTGTGAGGTGACGGGGTTAATCTACCTAGTCAATAGGACTTACGGCTTACATTCATTCATTCATTCTGTAAAGCATAAATGCTTGGACATGTGCATTGGTGCGGAAAAACTGCTGGCTCAAATTGTACCGGTGCAGGCTAGCAACGATTTAACTTTAACAATGTCTCCCTTGGATACTCAGTACCGCTACCTATTCCAACATCATAGCGAACATATACAAATTGATCTAGGCCGAGGCCGTCAGTTTTGCTGGGATCTACATAGTAGTGTTAAAAGTAGGGCGTCGGAGGCGTCACTGAGTTCCGTCTTGGCAGGTGGAATTCTAGTTGAAGTTTCAAAGTCGAAGCCGGCTCTGAATCTGGGTTATAAATGAATGGTGCCTTTTGTACTCTTTCATGAAAGAACCGTAGGTTAGTCTCTCAACGAGGTACTTGTGTTTGTATTTCTCGCTCGGCTTTGTGCCTGGTGACTGTCGCTCAATGCTGTAAGAGATAACGCTGAGCGCCTTGTTAGTGGGTATGTAAAGGTTCTCTAGGCCATGGTTGCAGCACATCTCAAAAAAAATCCTTGTGCATCGGGGTTGTCCATGATTTGGAACAATTACACACGCACACACAGTTAGGATGGCCCTACCTTCATACACAAAGCGAAGAACTTGGCTGGACACGAGAATTTGTGCATCAGCTTGAGGACATCCATTATGTTATCTCAGACCGACGAAATGAGCTCAAACTAAGTAAGTAGTATGGCTATAATTAGAGATAAGTCTGCTTTTTAAACTACTGGTGCAAGTCAAGTCAAGGCCACTTCGTTAAGGGGAAGTTTGCTTAGCCAAAAACCTCACAAAATAAAGTGTCACTGCAAATGTCAAAAGCGTCTTTGCAAAAGAGCTCAAAAGGGTATCTCAACATCCATGCCCAAAGAGGCGACAGGGACGCAATCTGCTAAGCTAGCCAAGCCAAAGTTACGCTTCACCGCGCGTGTTCTAGGTACACAAAGTTTCCGTTCCGAAGGTGACTTCCCCTCCTCTAAATAAGTTGGTTTCTTCGTGCTACACTCCCAAGACGGATGCCCAGCACTTACTTCTAGCTTTCGCACCAGATGATAGGTATAGTGCTGCTTTGCGCGGGATATAGAATCCAAGTTTGGAGAGGACTGGTTAGGACGGATCATAGCTTCGTGGGCCATTTTTAGAGGAGAAAGAGCAAGGTGGTTTTGAGGGCGTATTTTCGAAAAGTCCGCCTATTCAGACGGAGAGAGAGCAAGCGGCATATCCATCATCAAGCATAGCCACTTTTTTGGGGCATAGCCGTGATCATAAATCGTGACTGTGGGTGTCAGTTGGATCTTGGGGGTCGAGAGAAGGAGCGTGAGGCGAAGAGAGCTTTTGATGTTGAGGATGAGAGAGTGTGGAGGTGAATTTGAATAATGATGAGGACTAGCATGGTTGGATGACCGCGAAGGAGTGACGGTGTCCAAAGAGAAATATCAGGCTTGATAGTTTTATTCTTGGGGAAGCTGGCTCCTCCGATTCTTTTCAGCCTCGAGGTTCTCATAGAGAAGGTATAAGGCTTTCTCATTAGCAGCTCCGCTACCCATGATCGTGAACATGCGCTCGCCGGTCTCATCATGTGGCGCTTTGGCGATAGAAATGCGAGCTCCGGAGCTCTTCCTGATCTCGCTGATCTTGCTTCCTCCACGTCCAATGATGCACCCAACCATGTCAGCAGGAATGCTGATATTTTGAGTCTGAATTTCTTCGCCGTCCTCAGTTACGGTCGGTGGAGGCCCCCTGTGGGCCGCATCGGAGTTTGATCGACGGTACGAAGTCCCAGCGTTGTCACTGAAATCAGCACCGTTACCGGTGCGGTTGTAGGATCGGCTCCCTCCGTAGCCACCAGCACTACCGATTCCACCTATGGGAGCACCACGACCGACTTCGGCGCGTACAGCTGGATTGTAGAGAACAGTTCCTGTCCCACGCTGCCAGTCATCGACGAGGCATTTTCCAATCTCCCAGACTGCCTTCTGAATCCCATCGGGATTACCTTGGACTTCAACGATACGCTCGGTAGACTGTGGTAGCATCTCCTTCTGTGCAACCATGCGAACACCAGAAACATCTTGAATATGCTTGATTTTCAAGCCCTGACGGCCAATAATTGTTCCCATTTGATTGTGTGAAATAAGGAGGCGGACAGCTGGATAGGAGTCAGTTTAGAGTATAGAGATATACGACCAAGATTGGTACGACTTACGATGGGTTCCATTGTTGGCAATGATCCCACCCATTCCAACTTGAGGCGCACCTTCAAGGAGACCCTTTGCAACAATCGCGTACGCCTTAGAAAGAGCATCAAGAGTGCCGGTGACAGTCAAGACACGATCGTGGACTCCTTGCACAACTTTACTGACGCCGGCTTTTACGCCTGTTTCGTCGCGCAAGTCTGCAACATTCTTACCGGCCTTGCCAATAATGACGCCGGCTTCTTTGGAAGATACGATAGCCCGCAAGGTCAATTGAGACTGCGCGTATTCTTCTTCGGTTCTAGGAATGGGTTCGCCGTCAGGGCCAAGCTCAGGGCCTTCGCCGTTGTCAACGAGGCTAGTTCTACCGAGACCATCGGTGACGTTGGCAATGTCAGCCGCTTCGTTACGAAGGTCCGCAGACATGGTTAGAGAGTAGTCCGAATGGTGGGAGATGGGTTCGGAAGGTCTGAATTCTATGTCGCTGGGTCCTGAGAGCGCGACACTATAGCTGGCGGGTCGAAGAGCTGCGCAGCAGAAGGCTTGACCTTGCTGCAGACGAAGAGCGGGGAAGTGGCTGGGCAGCGGCGGGGGTTTGACAGAGAGACCAGGAGCTGAAGGGGGAACCGAACAGGGAGGAAACAGAATTGGGAGAGAGGGCGAGAGAGGTGAGTACACGGAGGTTGAGGAGGCGTGGGATTTGGGTGGTGGTGATTGTAGAGGTGATGAGGTTGCGTAGGCAAAAATGGGCAGTCGAAAAGGCCTTTGGAAATAAATGTTGGTGGAAAACCTAAGTTCTAGGCGATGATTTCTGCGCTAGGAACCGGGTCTTAGCGGCTATCATGAAATGGTGGGGCAAACGCATGCATTGGGTATGGCCGCTCACTGCGCTGCGCTAGGACGCCAGCAGGCGCGGGTGCGGGTGCGTCAGTCAAAGGACGAGCATAAGCCCAAAGTGCCCCGGGGCAACCTTCTGCACCGAAGGAGGAGGAGAAGAAGGAGAGAGCGGTTATCTACTGGACGCAGGTTCCGCCAGCAGGCAAGCCCACGCACCTGCTCACTGCTCAGTCTACTAGTTCCTGCGGCAAAGTACTTGTACGAGTAGCCACCTAAGAGCCTAAGGTAGGTACGAATGCTCTAACGTACCCGGCCATGTGCAGGACGTTTCTTTGCCGCCAGGCTCTGCGCGGTCCTCGCATCCCCATGTCTCAGTTGACAGCCCCTTGGCTGCAGGTTTGTTCAGTCATTAACCTTTCTGCACCATCTATTTAGCAAGCCCTAGACAGCCCGTCCAGCGCCACAAGTCCTTGCCCTCCGGCGGGGCTTTTGCTGCTGCGGGGTCTTTCGGTAACGTGGAGCCTCGTACTGGCATTCGTACCTGCTGGAAGCCAGCCCCACGAAACAAGGAATGTACGAGTACAGCTGTCGATCCTCTATGCAAGCACCCGATATCAAGTGCTTATTGCTCCTGCAGCACTGTTTGTGGTTCTAACTTGAATACACACCACACTGTCTACCTAGGTTGTTGAAGAAAGCAAGAGGGACAGAAATTTGTCCTCGAGGATTGATAACCGGATGTTACCACGCTCGCAACCTTGGAAGGCTGTTTGAAATCCAATTTGTGAATAATGATCCAATGCTTGGCCTTCATTTATCTGAACTTATCCACTTAATTTTCAGTATCGAATAACCAGACCAGATATATTCTTGTCTGTAGAGACAAGTTGTTGGCGCGAGCTGGGATCTAGATACGTCAGATATTCAGAAATAGACACAAGTGTAAAAAACAATTGCCGATATGAAGCCTACGGTGCTATTGAAAAAATTCATCTGCAGACAGTCACAGTAATATCGACATAGGTACTCCTATCGTCAGTTGATCGAGATCTCAGAATGGGTAGGCATGCTTGAGCTTCGAATAAAGGTGCCATTATGGTGGAAAACAAAATGACATGTTTAAGACATTCTCGTTGAAACTATGATTATGAAAACTTCTAAGCTTCTCGATTGTTGCGGTTGCCTCTAGGAACCCTTCTAGGGGGGTGCATATCAGCAGGCTTCTAAAAGAGTATAGTGTAGTTAGACAGTAGGGTTACATTAAATAGCGCCTGCGCGCCCTAATAGATCTGCAGATTTTTTACTTCATACATGCCTACTTACTCCCTGCACCGCTACACCAATCATCCTTAAAGCTACTTCTAAACTGACTCACAATTCATAGTGAGAGCGTTAGGCCTAGTGCGGAGAAGCTTGAGCACTTTTTGTAATTTCTCGGTGCACCTTGCGCTGCTGTTAAAATCAAACTTTGATATACCGAGATACCACCAACTTTATTTAGCAAAATGCTTCTTTGTAAGACTCGGCTCTCATATTCGAGTCTGTTTTGTCATGCTAAATGGTTATCTGTGTAGTTTGTCCTCTTTGCGGTAATATGCTTACTATTACGCGGGGTCCACCAGAAGATGAATTCCCGACAGGCCGGCATCGTATGCAATGCCGAACATGTCCTTATATCTATACACTCGAAGCCAACGAGACTCTTTATGAGCGGAAGTATATGAAAGCCAAAGAGGTAGAAGACGTCATGGGTGGTGCAGAAGCCTGGAAGACCGCCGCGAAGACTTCAATTCAGTGTGCAAAGGAAGGATGCGACGGTGACAAAGCATACTTCAAGCAGGTTCAGCTTAGGAGTGCTGATGAACCAATGACTTTATTTTACAACGTCGGTTTTGTCCTGTTCAATTATGTTACCTGAGCTAAGATATGGGCAGTGCGTAACTTGTGGCCATCAGTGGAGGGAGCAGTAACCACCAGACCACCCAACGTAACAGGCGCTTAGTAAAGCGATTTGAAAGCATGAAGGAAGTGGGATCACGAACTCGCATCTAGTCGCGAAAAACATACCAGACAGCGAACATCTTATGGAGCGAACATGGGCGCTATCCCGATAACTTTTTCTACGCGCCAATCGAATCTCGGTGTAGCGGGGTACTTTCCGCATCCTAGCGGGGTCAGGATGACGTTTCTTACTATTGATTTCTCATCACCGAAAGTAACATTGAATTTATAGAATGTAGTTAAAGGAAACATCTGTCCTCACCATAATACCATATTCTCGTGACTTGGAGACTTGCGAAAAATATATAAAGGCAACAGCATCCCTGACCTTCCACATTTCCAAGGTTGTCATATGAATGCCACTTTAAATCGCTTGAATCAGCTTAAAACGCAAGTCACAAACGCAATGTCTCAACAACCAAATATCACCCTATACACGGCCCAAACGCCTAATGGTATCAAGATTTCCATTCTTCTTGAGGAACTGGGTTTACCGTACGAAGTAAAGAAACTCGAATTCTCAAAGAACGAGCAGAAAGAACCGTGGTTTGTCCAAATCAACCCAAACGGACGAATCCCCGCCCTCACAGACACCTTCACCGATGGCTCGCAGATAAATCTTTTCGAGTCTGGCAGCATCATGATTTACCTGATCGAGCGCTACGACAAGGATCACAAGGTTAGCTACCCGGCTGGATCCCGAGAGTCTTATGAAATAAACAATTGGCTCTTTTATCTGAATGCAGGCGTGGGACCGATGCAAGGCCAGGCGAACCACTTCTTCCGTTACGCGCCAGAGAAGATCCAGTACGGTATTGACCGCTATCAAAACGAAACGAGACGATTATATAACATCCTGGACAAACATCTTGAAGGTTCTAAGTCAGGATTCTTAGTTGGAGACCGCTGTACGATTGCTGATATGGCGCACTGGGGTTGGATTGCGGCGGCTGGGTGGGCTGGTGTTGACATTGATGACTACCCAAACCTGAAAGCATGGGAAGAACGCATGGAGCAAAGGCCGGGATTTCAGAAAGGAAAAGATGTACCTTCCAAGCACAACATGAAAGAATTGATTGCTAATAAGGACCTGGCGGACAAAATCGCCAAGCAAGGCTCGAGCTGGGTTATGTCTGGAATGAAAAATGACGCTAAAAAATGAGGTGCGACGCAACTGTGAATGGGAACGTTTGAGGTCATTTGTAGGTTGATTTTTCAATTATATAAATCGAATTGTAAGACTACTCAGTCCATTATCGATTGGCTTTGCGTGAACATTTGATCCTTTATCAAATCGCGAGGTTTCTTGCGACTAGTGGTTGAGAGCGCCAAAAAATTTTTGTAGACTTTAGCATTTGCTATTAAATGGCCGTTGCAGTTTTGATTCTGTAGAATAATATTTCAAACACTAACTCACGATCGCCGCTGTCTGTGGGTAAGCGATTATCTTGGTTAAGCACATTTGCTCCTGCAATAATTACCATCATGCTATCACCTATGTCAAATTCTTCGACATTATCGCCTAGATTGTTCCTATCGATCTCAGAATGTTTGACTTGCTCATAACTGATAATCAAATTGTTACCGCCGTCAATGGAAGTCCTGTACTAGGGTATTGTAGTCATGAAATCTGTTGACATCGCTATCGATTAGGTATGGGTGGCAAAGAACTTGGGTTTCTTCTTGCCTTACGCATCTTTTCTTTTACCATACTACCAGAATACCCCCATAGTTATCGATTTTGTGGCCGTTGGCACCGCTCACGATGATGCTTGTACCTGAGACTAGTATTAGGGAGTCCTCCTAGGACAAATTCGATATAGTCGTAGGTTATTGTCCCATGAAAAATAATATTCTGAGTAATTCAAAGTAATCAGGCTTAGATCAATTCTAATCAGGCAGCTTAAATTCGTGTTCTGTTCAAATTGTTCGAACCAAGTTATTTTTTGGCAAGTTTTTTATTGCATCAAAAATGGGTTTGGAGCAAGCAGTTCTAGGTTCCATAGCAGAAGTAGCAGAAGTATCAGTACAACAGGTCTTCCTGTCACCCTTGCGGTACTCAATAAAATATATTTGACGAACCTGTGCAAGGGTCTAAATATCTACACTTGAGGCTCCTCAATTAATACTCAGGGCTCACTTTGCTCTGAGCGACAAGTCTCTGTCCCATAGTCTATGTGTACAGCATCCTCCGTCGGTATAACTTGCCAATCCTGCTATACTGTAGTGTTGTAAGGCGCGTCAACAACTATACTCAGCCACTGTTCGAGGTACATCATCGTTGCTTGACACGTGAAACCTATTAGTTGTTCTCGTAGAGAGATCTTGTACTCGATCGACTCATCTTTATTTGCTGCTCTTAGAACTTGGCAGAGCTTGCTCCATGGTTTTGAACTTGAGTCGGGTCAATTCGTCGGGCTAGTAGTCTCGTTAAGAGGTATCAAGTCTTACTCGCATCCTGTTCTTTTGCCTTCAAACGCTCACGCTGGCCCTCGAAGATGCTTTGTTAGTCTTTGCTCAGGAAAGTAAACATTCTCTAGTAGGGTGACTCAGAAAGCTATAAGTGCAGAGAAAATCTGCAATTACGCCCGTAAGACTCTCCCATGTTCGGAGCCGGCCATATTGAATACCTAAGTATGTATGTATATACTATAAAGGCACTTCTTGAAGTGGACGAGTTCCATAGAATGAGGAGGTTTCGATTTGATACTAATCGCTACATCAGGCCTTAGCGACGTGTAGCGATCCAATTTTACTATACACTCTCGAAAAAGCCCTTAACAATAGCTGGAAGCCACCCTTAATTGTCTGACCCAAGTTCTCCGAAGTTTTATAACCTATGCAATGCTCACTATCTATTGCAGGCTCGTGGTTCTCCTACTCCAGCGCATTTACCTATAAAAAGATGAATTTTTTCTTGCTGAGCAGGCGTGTCCCAAAGCACAAGAGTCGGGTTTAGTCTTCTTTCTAGATTTATGGTTATGTACATCGACAGGTTATGGTTCACATAGGCAATAGTACGTTGGCTTCGCTTCGATGGTGAACTAGGGCCATGAATGTTAAATCTTAAGTGATGAAGAACTCAACAGTCTTTGGAAAATCGTGGAGCGAGTATGAGATCACACTAGGCAACAATGGGTTCCGTAAGCACTGCTCAAACTTGTTGACTAACAAGAAGAGAAGTGGAGTCTAGGGGCCCAGTGGGGGGGGGATGGGGGTTGCGTAGATAGCCAAGATGTCTAAGCTGTTCGAGTTGAACTAAGTAAAAATTATTAGGAGATTACCGGAAAACTTTGAAGATTGGTAGTAGACAGGTAAAACTATAGGTGACATCTTGCAATCACGATCACTGATGGCCCCCGGTTCTAGAAATGGAAGTATTGCAGTACTCGGATGATGAGAGCTCCAGCTGCGCATCGCCGAGACTGTCGAATGGAAATGCCCTAGATGAGGCGAGGTCCGGATGTTTGTATGACCTGCAAAATGGTTTCCCGCACATGATAACGGAAGGTTTGAGTACTTTGGAATCCCATCGCTTCAAAAACTAGTCTGCTTAACAAATTCTTGCGTCGTCAGAGCTATAATCTGTGTGAAATATTTCACAGCATTCAAGCGTTTCAATTCCACATATCCATACCTCCCAGGAATGATTCGTGACCACGTCCATTAGCAAATCTCTCTGATGCAACTTTTCCTACACCGCGTCGCACATATCTCTAGCAAATGCCATGTCTGTAAATCATAGATCTAGAAAGAAGGGCTAGGTCTAGAAAGTCTCAAGGTCATCTTGTGCACATTCCGCGTCGGCGGGAATTTCGAAGCCCTCCTGCAAAGCTAGTAAGCCCTAACTCTTCTATATATCTTGCAATGCAGCCGGAAAATAAGTTCAACTTACCTCAGTTGAGTAAAGAATGGCTTGGATATGCTTTACCAAACCCTCTTCATCTTTCTCCAGCTCCGGATCCAGCTCAACCGCCTGCTGCAGCAACAATTCGATGTCCCTTAGCTTGCTGAAGTAGAAGTCTCTCTCTCGCTCAAGGCCAGCCACAGTCTCTTTCAGCTGATTGTTTTCGCTCGTGAGGGCGGCGCTCGCCGCTCCGCTGGCAGCACCGCCTACCCTCTTTGCGCCAGCTGTAGGCGTAACGCCTCTTCGAGCAGCGGCGGTGCTAGGCGTAGCTCTCGGAGCTGTACCTCCGACTGCTGCAGAAGGCCCGCCAGCTGCCTTTCGCCGCGCGATCGCGTCATATTCTCCTCCTGGAAAGTACTGATCCCAATAGCGCTTGGTCCATTGCAGGAACTCAAGATTATCTTGCATCTTGCATTTGACTAGGGCTTCGATCGGTACGGTACGGTCGATCTGGTGCTTTGTAAATGTGTTTTGGAGGACCTTTAAATTTTGTATGTAGAGGTATTCTGTGTTGACGTTGAACTTGACTCGATGCATAGGGACATCCTCTTTTAGCCATGTTGTAAGCTTTCTACTCTTTTCGGTATGGAGGACATGTCGCTAAATACTAGCATAGAATGGGTTAAAACTTACGATAAATGCTATCGTATATTTGACACAGGGCGGCTCTGTTGGTCAGGTTGTCAGTGTCGCTCGAGAGTGTCGTTTAAGGGGTTGTTTACCCGGTTCCCATCTGTTCAACTTTCGTGATGTTCAGCTGCAAGAGGTTGTTCACCCAAGCCAGCAGATCTTGCCTGGATTAAATAACTGAGTCCCATTTGGAAACGTCTTGACCAAGGTTGGCGCATACCTTGATTCACCCATAGCGAACTAGTGGGGGAGGGGCAGAAGAAAGGAGGTGGAGTGACAGTTTGTATTGAACCGCTTGTAGTTTGCAGTTACATTCGTACTCAGTGGTAAATACTGGAATAGTCTCCTAGCCAAATGAACGGCTGTGTTAAGGGTGAGGGGTTGGGGTGGGCAGGTTGCAAGCGATGAAGTGTTTTATGTTTTTTTTCCTGGGCAGTCCAGTTGTTTGGGCGATGGCGCACGCATACAATTTTTAGCGCCGGAATTCAATCGCGAAGCTCATCAGCCGACTGCCGTATCTGCTGGGCTTGGCACTCGCCAGCCTCGTTTAAGCGTTTTCAGCTACCACAGAAGAGAGGATAGAGTATTCGGGTTAACTCGTGAGAAGGGCGCCAATTAAGCTTCCTTGTATGTCGAAGCTTGTTAGGCTCAATCCCACTTCGAAGAGACAAGAGTGTTTTACTGGGGTCCTAGGATCATGAAGCCGTTGTTGTGTTAAAACCTGTTGTTTACGAATACCGAGGCCTAATCCTGGAAAAATCTGTCTAATTCAGACTATGAATGACTGGTCCCTAGAAGATGAGTCGACGGCTCTCCTCGAGTTCCAGTTTCTCGATAACATCAACGAGTCAATTCAGGCATACTTTTTTGGCGCGGGAAACAGGCCTAGCAGGCGGGTATATTCTCTTTAGTAGTAAGAGCCATAAGACTGGAGCGCGCTGCATGGTCCATTTAAAGCACATGAGCGACTAACCATCTATTTGACGTAATAGTCTAGACATGTGTCTGTATACTGCTAGATATTTAGTCCATCACTTGAGCTTTTATTAGTATCAATTTAGATGCATGTTTGTTTCAAGTCTGCGGAGGTCAACATCTTGGCAGACTGTGAAGGGACACCTCCATCCAATGTAAACTACCCCGAGCTGATTTGATGAAAGTCTCCAAAGATTAATAACTAATGAAAAAACTTAAACTGACTCTTTATCTCTGAGTTTATTTCCAGTGCATGGAACCTTTAAAAAGTTTCTTTACTAAGCTAAGGTGAGCTTGACGCGTGCATTCAGTATCTAAGACCGGGTATTCATTTACTATTTTAATTCCTATTACAACTCCTACATTAAATTGCCAGAACCGAACGCAGCAAAGAATGCAAAAAATCATAGCGACCTTAATTTGTCTATCTTTTTATCTTTCATGGTCTAGTGATTCGTTCATCTGAAATCATGTAAATACATACTTACTAGTATGATAGCATGTAGATATATTTTAG
>JANIPN010170256.1:0-17217 GCA_027478595.1 Erythroxylum anguifugum
GCACCTAAAGAGTGGGTTAATAAAAATTTTAGTAATAAATTTAGAGGGTATTCCCCCCTAAAGCCCTTAACACTTCTGAAATACCAATTTTAATTGGTATTTGGCCTTAGTAAGCGCTCAGGGCACTAGAGTGTAGCAGTTTTCCAGCGGGGGAGGGGATAACCCCTACGATGGCGAAGATCTTTGTCAACCCGGATTCTCGGTGGAATTTCAGCCCGATCTCCCTACGACATTTACCTAATGACTCAAGAACCACTGTGTTGAAAGCAAGTAAAATGTGTAAGCTGTGAAGAAGCATAACTGGGATCCCCCCTGGATCCCGCTAATTTACTATAAATAAAGGTGGCGTACAGGGGACCTACCCCTGGACCCACCCCTAAACCGCATTGAGGATTGAGGTTTGGCAACCAAATTTCAACACATTGATGTGCAGCATCGAATTCCCATCTTGGGAGTTTTATAAGCCTCCTCATTGAAGAATTAGAGCTCTTAAAATGAAATAGCTAGATGTTGCTATCGATGGCGGGATGAATGCTCCCTATATGACTAGGCAGGGAAGCCAAAGGGATACAAAATGCTCGCAGCTATTATTGTAGGCAGAGAGAGTCAATTTCTAGATACATAGAATACCTGACTAGGCTCAAACTAGGAACTGTGGAAATTAGCTGCAGTCCAATAGCCTAAATTGCAGCGGATCTGGATTAGATGATTGTGCAAATCTTAAGATAACTCATCTATTAAAGAGTCTTAAATACGCCTAATTACTCTTTTCTTCTGCTATACTACTGCGTACCATAGTAAAAGGTCTTCAGATCCAACAGCATGCCTAATCTATTGGTTTAATGGATACTCGAGATGCTCTTCCCCTCAGAGATCCCAGCCTCCTGTATCTAGAGAACCGACCGCAGCCACAATACTACTCGCACTGTTACTAAGAGCATATTCTGTCTGAAATTCTCTAGCTTAATTCAACAAATACACGCAATAGGAGTAAGGCCCATCGAACATAACGAATTCGTTGTTTTCCATGCCCTTAATTCACTTGGCCAGCTCTTCTAGCGTACCCGATATGCCTCTGGTTCGCAGCTTGACAGGTCCAGTTGTGTATTTTGCAATATTGGAAAACTGGTAGTATGATCGGTTCGCCCTAGTATTACCTTTGTGAGATAGGTGGCGATAGATACTTGTCGCCTAGTTCGAAATGGACCAGTTAGATCGGCTTTCCTGGTGTTGCCAACACTGTTATGTCATTGGGAGGTGGTAGGATCAAAGTTCATCCTAGATGGTAGCTCAATTGTTGAACTAGGTCTACCTTCAAGCTCGGGACCGTGAGGATTGATGATGCCCGGTATTGGCGTTAGTATCTATGGATCGGCTAATAATACCAATACTAACAGTTGGCTAACTGATTTACAGCCCTAAAATAGATCGAATCGGAGCTGAAAATAAAAGTAGAGCAAAGCTACTACGTGCGCCAATGTTCGAGTTAAATTAATGTTCATCACTTGATTTATCGAGCTCTAACGGCTAGTTTTATGGTGTCGAATTTGGCCCGCGCCGTCTAATTAGCGAGCGACATAGAATTCACAACAATTGCATTGAACATTCTAGCAAATCAGCTAATCCGAACCGATTACTATCTTATAATGAACACATTAGAAAGAATGAAGTTTATTACAATTCCTCGCATGAGCTGGATAAGTATTCCATGCCTGCATTGTGTGGTATGAATACGCGTATTCTGATTCTCGTTTAGCGATGGATACGCGTATACTAATTTCTAATATAATCCACATTTATTATATGTAGGCTGCAAGTAAAGCTTAAAGCTATCTAATGCTACAATTTGCCGAATAAACCGGATCCTGTATTAATTTCCAACCAGTGAACTTACCGCAGTTACGCTGCCAAAACTGCGAAAAGAAATTCGGCGATAGCGAAGCCTGTATGTGACATCGGGATAATCATCAATGTTTCTTTGATCCTCTAAGCCTTCATCTATGACGAAATTGAGTGACACTGAATTGGGCCACCTACGAATCCATGATTACAGTACTTTGAGTACGACCAGCTAGTACGCTATAATTATTCCACAACTAGCCGCAGTATGTTGTCCTTGAGTTCAGCCATAATATATAAATACAAATATCTTCTCACTTCCATATTATAAATTGTACTCTACTCATAGCTTTCCTTTTTTTTATTTTCTTGCTTACCGCAAAAATGCTGCTCTCAAAATCTTCCTTATCTCTACTAATCATAACCTTGAACACAGTTCTTCCTAGTACCGCTCTTGCACAACGACCCAACATCGTGTTCATCTTGACAGATGATCAAGATACGCGAATGAACTCTCTGGAGTACATGCCTGCTCTGCAGGGACATCTTCTCAACGAAGGAACGCATTACAGGCGCCATTACTGCTCTGTGTATGTGAAATTCCACTTCCTGTTTGATTCAGCTACTAAATGAGTCAGTGCTGTTTGCTGTCCGGCAAGAGTTAGTTTGTTGACAGGAAAACTTGCCCACAACACCAACGTAACTGACGTTGCGGCACCATATGGTAAGTAACTAGGCCCTCGAGGCGGACAAATAGATCATCGTAGCTGCAACTAACGATGAGTAGGTGGCTACGACAAGTTTGTGTCCGAAGGCCTTAACGACAACTATCTTCCGTTATGGGTAGCTGAGGCGGGATACAATACATACTATACAGGAAAGCTTATGAATTTTCATTCAACTTTAAACTACATGAATCCGTTCCCCGCCGGGTGGACGTCTTCGGATTTTTTACTTGACCCAAACACTTACGAGTACTTCAACGGAACTTGGCAGCGCGATCAAGACGAACCAGTCACCTTGGAGGGCCAGTATTCAACAGACGTGATGACCGATAGGATCTTGCGCTACATAGAAGACGGAGCAGGATCTGGTTCACCATTCATGGCAATTGCTGCACCCATTGCTCCTCATTCGAACGTAAGGGGTGTACAGGCGGAACAAAGCAATATGACGTCTGTAGAAACCCCCCCTGTTCCTGCACAGCGCCATGAAGGTCTTTTTGCAAACTTGACAGTTCCAAGATCGCCGAATTTCAATCCCGAAGAGGTGAGTCTCCATTTTGGTCGGACGACGCAAAATTGTGTAGTTAGTGACGTATGACAAGGCTACTGGCGCTAGCTGGATGACAGAGCTTCCCAGGCTAAATCAAACCCAGATCGACTTTGGTGACGAGTGGCATCGCCAACGAGTTCGCTCTATGCTTGCAGTTGATGAAATGGTTGACGCCATAGTCCAGCGTCTCGATGAGCTCAATATCCTGGACAACACCTTCATAGTCTACACCACAGACAATGGGTTCCATATCGGGCAGCATCGACTCACTCCCGGTAAACAATGCGCTATTGAGGAAGACATAAATGTTCCGTTGATAGTCCGCGGCCCAGGAGTTCCCAGAGGTCACGTCACGGATCTTGTTACCTCGCACACTGACCTAGCACCCACGTTTCTAGATATGCTCGGAATCAACCAAAGAGAGGACTTTGATGGTACACCCATTCCTTGGACAATGGAAAGCATGGAGGATGCTGCCGAGGTCCGGTTTGAACACGCCAGTCTCGAACACTGGGGACAAGTATATGGCCTCTTGGGATCATACCGTAAGTGGAGAATCCGCGAAGTCCTTTGTGAGAATTTGATGTTTACGGCTTAGATTCGAAATTTGTGGTACAAGTGAGGACTTCGCTGATCGGAAATACGAACAGAATCTACTACTGCCTACAACACGTACAAAACGGTTCGAATTGTAACTGCGAGCTTTAGCTTGTTATATACGGTATATTGCGATAATCAGCACGCCCTGTACGATATGAATGTATGTCACCCAAGATTGGTTCGAGAATTTCACTCATACTGTCATAGGCGGATCCCTACCAAACAAATAACTTATTCCCCGGAGGAAATGGCACTCTGCCCACCACCTGTAACAATACTATCAACGGGTACTCAGTCAATCAAATCATCACTCGCCTAGATGCCTTACTCTTGGTCCTTAAGACTTGCCGGACAACCGAATGCTCTGAGCCTTGGTCTGTGATCCATCCTGCAGGTAATGTCAGACGACTCGAGGACGCGCTCGATGCAAGGTACGATGACTTCTACCGCACCAGCTACGAGGAAAACGGGGTGGGCTTTTCGTACTGCGCGTTTGGACATTTGCTTGATGCGGAAGGTAATCTGACGCCTTCGGTGTTTGAAGACTATGAAGTTTTGGCGATGTTTACCTAGAGCATTTGGTGCGCTATCGTCTCCACCAGCAACTTGTCTCCACCAGCAACTTGTCTCCACCAGCAATTTATTTCCATTAAATCTAATAAAGTTATAAGGTCAAAGGGGGGAAATAGTAACGAGCATAAACTAATTTTCGAGAACTTTGCACAAACTTTTCGTATGATTTACCTTCGCCATCTTACTAACCACCTTAATAATAATGGTTGACCAGTCTGAGGTCACCTGACCTTCTGACTTCAACACGGTCATCTTAATTCTTGTAAAACTTCAAGGTCTGCGGCGATGGATTTGGCCACAGCTTTTTTGGGTAAACCTGGAATTCGTTTTCACTAGTTAATTTCTGTTTCGAAGAATTCAGTAATTTTACTCTGTCCTGGAGCGAGATTTGACGACAAGGAAATGGACGATAGTGAATCTTCTAGTGAGATGATCGATAACGAACGGCTCCTTCTTAAACTACGCGAATAAAATCTTCTGTTCTTTTCTTCCTGTTCCTTGCCCCATCCTTTCTTAATCGCAAGAATACACTCAAGTGCCGTCGCTTCCGTTAGTCTAGGTCTAATATAATCAAATTCAATGCCAAATGACGCCATTTCGTTTCGGAGCCGCTCCATGAGACGCCAAGATGCATAACACTCTGCCACATGTTTACGTGTGCTCTGCATTCTTGTAGGCCATAGAAGATCATTGAATTTGACACCGCCTCTCTCTATGCTGACGACCCGCAAGCTGCTCCCTTGACGATGCGCACATGTTCCAAGCTGTAGCAGGTAGTCGTACGCCTCTTGGTTAAAAGCGCTAAAGATTTCTGCAAATGCCGCAGTTGTTTCGACAACCTCGGAAAGAAAATTAAATTTAAGCGAGGTCACACTCGGACCGCAGAGTTTGGTCGCTGCTTCCGCCGCAGACGGTGGTAGACTAAGCCAAGGAACCTCAATGGACTCTAGATTTGGAAAATAACTGAAATCCATCTCAAATGGATCACTTTCGAACGTAGTGAGCGTAGTAAGCTTGATGCGACGAAGAGTGTCTTTTTGCGAACAGAACACCTCGTGTGCGGCTCGAATATGCAAAAGGAGAGGGGGGTCCCAATGATAGTAACACAGGCTTAACTCCTCGATTTCTCTAGGCCAAGTTAACAAATCTTTCACATCGTCGGTATGGCACCTCAAGTCACATATTTGAATCGACTTTAATAACGAGGTACGCCTTTTATGGGCAGGTATTACCGGTTCCTTCAACGGAGTGTAGTCTGGCCACACTTCTTGAACTCCATATACAGGACTCAGATGTAATGTGCGCAAGTTTGGGAAATCTAGGAAGATGACGAGATCAGTAAGAGGCCAATATCCATGACCAATCAAGGAGAGTTTATTGATCCACGGCATGTGTTTAATAAGCACTGGCAATGCTGGCCAATCTCCATTTAGTCCATGTATCTCAAGTTTTTGGACATTCGGTAACTTTTTTATTGACTCAACTAAATCCATCGAAACAGCGTTCCCTTGTACATGCCTAGTCACCAACTCTTTGCACATTTGTCCGAGCATTGGAGAGGCCCGTAAAGTAGGCCAGAGCTTGTCAAGTCCTATACCAACAGGTACGCCTTCGCTATCAGGTCCGACGAAGATATCGCCGTACAGGATGGGTGCTACGACGAAGTGAAATCGCCGACAGCATAAAGAGAGAGCCAACAGAGTCCGGTTCTCCTTGGGCAAAGTACACCATGGCAGCCACGTCCTGGTCCGGAATAGATCGTGGAATTTGGTGAGGGCAAAAATTTCGTGTAAAATCTCATTGGGTAAACGAAAGACGTAGGGATGTTTGTGTTTCGGAGAGGGTTGTTTGTGTTTCTGAGAAGTGATTGGAAAATACGAATATATAGATCTGGGTTTATTGGTGTGCGACATGTCGATTGAGCTTGGTTAATTGCTTTTATAGATGGAGCCTAAGCGGTCCCTCTAGGTACTTGAAGTTTTCAATACTACCTAGGTAAGTACTGGTGCGTGGAGTCCGGTTCCGTTCGCTTAAGCTTCCGCTCACAACCGCCTGCTCAGGTACTCGTACCGCGGCGTTGCTTACCTCAGCGGGAGTAGTTATACTATGTACCTAGGTAGTATGTACTTCCAATTTTGCGGGCGGCACCCTAAAACGGTTTGTTCTTCTCACTTCCGCTCTGTGCAGGCTTTGCTGCTATTTCTGCTCTGAGTATATGTATTTGACCACTCACCCACGGTTTCGAGTCTGTGTAGAATGTTCTGTTTAGACAACATCCTTTTTCTAACGCTAAGAGTCTAGGATCGAGCCAGCCAGCTCTGGACCGTACGGGGGCCGCTGCAGAACTCGTACTACGGTCGGCAGCTGTTGCCGAGAACGTGTACAAAGGGGCAACTCGCGGCACAGATATTTAGTTCCGCGAATCACAACTTGCTTATTATCCAATTGATATCAAACTATCCCAATACGACGGCATTTAGGTACTCTTCGGGTTCGGGCTAATCCCCGCACGTCCGTAGCAAAGATTAATCCCGTACACCGAGGCTCCTAAGAAAGCTGGAGGTAGGCTAACAAAAAGCGTGTTGTAGTATCGACTTAGAGCAGATGCAGCAAGTACGAAAGTCGTTTTTTAACACTAGCAAGATCTGGGCCGGACCCTTACCTAGATATTCATCGGATTAGCTTCCCAGTATATTGGTCCGCCTCTCTGATTTGTCGGCGAACCTTGAATAACTGGAGCGGCTTTGAATTAGAGAAATACGGATACAGGTTAGACTGTTGCAACCCAGGATGGCAGGTAACC
Organism: Erythroxylum anguifugum; assembly: GCA_027478595.1. Taxonomy (NCBI): domain Eukaryota; kingdom Viridiplantae; phylum Streptophyta; class Magnoliopsida; order Malpighiales; family Erythroxylaceae; genus Erythroxylum; species Erythroxylum anguifugum. Next base: position 7,091 of record JANIPN010170256.1, read on the forward strand.
AAGGTTGCCAAAAGATCCAGTTTAGTAATTCCGATGGTGTTATTGTACATATAATGTTCAACCCCCGCCGACTTCCCAAAGGGCGAACACGCGCGTTCTCTTCTCTGTCGCAGCAATGAAGATAGCTGCTCTCCTCTCTTCTGCCAGCCTGGCGGCGGTAGTCCTCAGCGCGGCGTGCCCGTTGGAGGCCATGAAGCGCGCCGGGGTGCTGAGCCCGGAGGACGAGGCCAAGTTTGACAAGGTCAAGCGTGACTCAGGGATTGCGGAGATGCTCTCCGAAGTCGAAAAGCGGCAATCTAATCGGATCGTCGGCCCTCGCAAAAGAGACGGGACACTAGATCTGCCTCTTGGAGGAGGTCTCTGTATGGGCATGCTTCGACCCTTTGCATAAGCGATGCTAATATGGAGATAGTAAATGGTGCTTTACAGCCGCTCACTGGGTGGCTATCCGCCCTTCCCTTACCTTCCGCCCAGGCACAGGGACTGATAGAAATCCCTGGGAATGACACAGATCGTCAGTTCCGGGCACCTTCTCCTGTTGAAATCCGTGGTGCCTGTCCGGCCCTGAATGCTCTTGCAAACCACGGTTATATCTCCCGTAATGGGGTGAGTACCTTTTATTGGATACAGCGAATTGTCTCTAAAGCAACTAGATCACCAGTTTCGCAGAAGCTTCCAATGCGGTGCAAATAGGCTATGGATTCTCTTTCCCCCTATCTACCGTCCTATAAGCCATTGCCCTCATTGCTGGTGGAGATCTACCAACCGGCAGATACAGCATCGGCGGCGCCGACTCGCGCGTTCCCAACACCCTCGGCCCCTCTTTAGGCCTAACTACTCACAACCTTTTCGAGGTGGACGGCAGTATCACTCGTCAAGATAAATATTTTGGCAACAACGCTAACTTCATTCTGCAACGGTGGAACGAATACAAGGCCATCGCCACGAAGAACGGCAACTTCAATCTCAAAACCCAGGCCGAAGACAGCGTACGTCCTCCCGTTAAAAAACACACCTTTGGTTTCGTAGGACCCCCAGCTAACCATCATCAGGGCCTCCCCTACGACAACTCACGCAGGACAAACCCGTCTTTCTTCGCCGGCGTTCCCTGGCTAGTATTCTCGAACGCAATGCGCTACTTCGTCCCGGGCGGTCTAGCAAACGGCACGACCCCCAACAACGCCGCCTACGCCAGCGTAGCACCTTTCTTCCTCGACGAGCGCTTCCCCACGCGCTGGTTCCGCCGCCCCAGCCCTCTAACGCTCTCCCAAACCGCCAACGGCATCGGTGAGCTGTTCCGCATGAGCCCGCGCGAGCTCGGCGGCAACCAGGGCGCGGGCAACTTCACTGCTCTGCGCGGGACGCGCCCGTCGATTCCGCCGGCCTGTTTCTTCGTCCAGAATTTGCTGGATCTGGCGCCGGATCTGATGGATGGGCGGTATACTTACGACTTCGAGACGTATTCGGGGTTCCTGAAGGGTGTTGTTGCCCCGTTTTTTATCAGCGATGGCTCATTTAATTGTCCTGCCGTTCTGTATGATCCGCCGCCCCAGCCCAGGGCGATTGTCACTAGGGGAGATGCCGAGCCGGGAAGGAGCGCGAGCGGATCGCCGGTGAATGGGTCTTATACGATACCAGGCGTTTGAACGGACCATTCGCAGCATATTTGAAGTTCTGTTAAATCAATACAAATCCGGTTTTGCATAGAGACAGCCACGTGCTGCTTTCATCTTCCGATGTCAGTTAATTACGACTAGGCGGCTATTATTGCGTATGCAGTGGTTCACCTATCCCGATAGAAGATCTTACATAAAATGATAATGTATTGCTCAATAGCAAATCCATTTTATGCTAGTCACTGGGCGTAATATTTGATCGCACCCACTGGCTCTTTTAGCATTTAGTCTGATGGGTTGTAGGTTTGAATACTTCCGATTTCATTAACCTTCTACTACTAGATCACTATTCCGATCCGAGAGGGGCAGCTCGTGGTCTGGGCTTCCAATCCCCGCTTCGCGATTAGTAAGCGCTATGCCTCGCTGGTGTACGTGCTTGTGACGTACGGATGGTTGATCAATGCAGCAACTTGAACTGGATTTCTTTTCTACGACTGCAGGGCTGCTTGACAAGTGGTAAAAAGCCTATGTTCTCTGGTGCTGTGACTCGTCTAATTAGCAAGACTTATCCAGGATCTGCTTTATCTGTATTAAACCATACAATACCTCAGAGCTTGTTTCTTTCAACTCGGACCAACCGGCCAACCGGAACCATGGCTACAGCTACACAGGTTGCTATACCGCTGAGTGGCTATTTCAAGGTCAAAGAGACTAGTGAAGATACTCAAAAAGTTACTTCCGAGCTCCTTCAAGAGAATCATGAGAAACATCATGTTTACTTTAACGACGACGGTTTCCACAGTATGTTAATGTCAAGTTGTTCGTTCCGAAATAGCTTTGCGTATCCATTTTCGCCATTGTATCGATCAACTATCGATTTCCTCACTGTGTTGAGTACTCTTAGCTGCGTATACTGTTGATTACAATGCTTTCTGTTCGTACACTGTCGTCTTGTTGTGACTGCTTTATTTGCCAAGTCGGATTTGTAGAACTCGAAGGTGTAATCTAATATCATATACCATCGCGCATCCAAGTTCTCGCCTGCTACCGGAATCCATACTTACACCAAGCCCAGACCACATAGTTCACCACCTTCTCGCTATCTACGCGATGGGTGCTACGCCTTCCAACATCACCGCTGGCTACGCAGTGAATAGCCCCTACCAGCGCACACTTCAAGCTTCGTCCCCAGAGGTCACGTCCTCTCTAGCCTCTCCCTCCGATTTCCAAAAACATCTTGGTCGCCAAGCTAACTACTCCGCTTACCTCTCCTTCTTCACGACAGAGCTCTCCACCCAGGACGTCGCCACCGTTTTGAACAAACATCTCTTCTCAGGCACCCCCCAGGCCGACGATCTCCTCGTTCGGCTTCTATCCGGTTTCCTGCATCCGATAATCCACCTCGGGTATGGCCTAGAATTCAGCCAACCCGCCATCGTCGCCGAATCTCTCGCGCAACTCGCAACGCACAGCAACTGGATCGGAGCCTTCTTCCACGGCGCAGAGGAAGCCGCCCGCAAGATCGCGGAGCCCGACGAGAACAAGACGCTGCTCGATTTAGCAGCCGCGGCTCGCGCAGACGAGAAGCTCCGCGCGAGCGCCCGTCCCTCGGATGCGAATAAGATCAGGGACGGGATCCTGCAGCGCGCACCGGAGGAGATGATCGAACTGGCCGCGCAGTGGGTAGTCACTCCTGCGACGCTGGAACGGAAAGTTGCGGAGTTGACTAGCTTCACGGCGTTCATGACGCTGGGGGCGCAGAGGCCGCCGCTTGCGGTCAAGATGGATTTCTTCTACATGCATGGGATCAATGCTATGCCGATGGTGGGGGCGATATTGAAGCAGGAGTGGATTGAAGTCGAGGCAAAGTGCAGGTTGCTGGAGTGGCTGGGGAGGGAGGATTTGGCGCTGTATGTGAGCCGTGGGTGTCCTGAGATATTGGGGGAGGAAATCAGCGGATACGAAGGAAGGAGGCAGAACGAGAGTAGCTGGGAATCGGTTATTGGACGGGTAAATGCTCTTGATGACGATGGGCATGCGAGTAAGTTCATTCGAGCCCTGAAGTTTGGGGAGGGAGTCTGCAGCAAATATGGGACAGAGAAGTGGAATAAGATGAAACATGATGATTGGTTGAAGGGAGCGAACATGGTCATAGATAGCGTTGAGGGACATTCCATGGATCCTAAGAGAAACCCATCAAAATGGGTAAGGGGTGCAGGCTTTCAGGATGAATGGCGCGACGTGCCTGATCGATCACAATGGCAGGTATGAATATCATCAGCGCGCAAGAATGGAATTAGTTGATCAGATGTAAGATAATGTGATGCTACGTTTCTGTACTACGTGGAAGTCTGGTATAATTAATACTCTTAAGAGACATTGATTCATTGACCGCCTACAGGATCTCCTAAGCGACGTTAAAGGCCGTTTCAGCAACGAACGCGAGGATCATTGGCGCGAGATAATCCCGAATTGCTTAAATTCATGAGCCCACGTGGGCCAAAATCTACCCAAACGCGCGGAATTTGGCTCCTAGGAGGAGCCGATAGATTGAGGGTTTCAGGCAGACGCTGTTGACGGAGACTAGATCTTTATGAAAGACGCCGAGGATGAGGATGCAGTTGGGGAGCTCGCCACCGGCGGCTTCGTATACAGCTTCGACCACGAACCCTACTCTAAGACAGGCGATCTACCAGGAGATACCCTGCTTCGCCACGAATCACAGCATTCGAGCGACGACGCCATGTCAGATGAATAGCTCGTTTGCAGACCTAGACGCGAGCTGGCAGGAGCAGCTGGTTACTAGCGCTGATGTGATAACACATGCCGAGAAGTCCGTCACTAAGCATGGTTCCAGCCACATGGGCTTGGCCACCATCGTCACCGACTCGCTCGCCAATCTTGAGATAACTTACACGCTCGCCAATAACACACTATCGCCCGAGCCCCGATCTGGATTTGGGCGCTAGCGTCTCGGAGTACGAAATCTTGCGTAATGACCTGCCGCCCGGCGTTGAGAAGATGCCGCGCGTTCATGTTGGCGAAGTGTCAGAATATAGTGACCTTGAGGGCGGAAGCATGCCGTCGTGTCTCCTTCAGAATGAACACGTCTAAGATGAAGACTATAGTTTATGATTGATTTAAATGCGAACAAAAGGTCGTTATTATTATGAAGACTTGTACCTTTAATATAATTTAATTGACTTAATACCCGAACTTGACTAGGTATACAGCGTAACATTTCAGCAGTTACTAATTCGCTCCAACACAAGTGTACATAGGTCAGCGTTGTTTCAAGACTATCCTATTATTCGACTTTATTGAGGGTTTTTATCATCCTCTATCAGTTTCACAGCCCGTAATCCTCCATCGCCGCTTTCTACAAATGACACACGACCCCAATATTCCCTTCCCTTCTCTATCATTTCTGGAAAGTTCAACCGCGCCAGGCGCAAGCTTTTGCAAGGGTCTAAAAATTTGGCGCTACCCCGAAGGTACCTATGTGCCTTAAAGCGCTAGCCCGCCAGTGCCTTGGCATATCCAATGACAGTCACACATGCCAGTCCATTGCCTTCCCGTTCTCACTCAAGGAGGCCTCTATACAGACCAAGGTCACGCACTGCCGGACAGTACACACATAGATATTATCTTTTTATTATGTTACGCGTGGCTGACTTCCGAAACACTGAGCAGGGCGCAATACGCAATATTGGTCTGAGTACAAGCCTCTCATTTACTTTTCTACGCATCATGGCCAAGATGTATACATTAACCAGCGTACCAAGTGACATTGACTATCGAAACAGTATAAACTTTCGCTTAAATCCTAGGCTTGGTGGAAATATCTATATAAATGGCCAGTGTCTCTAGCTAACGATGTTGTGAAATAGAAACCCAAGCACTCTGTATATTTAACTCGCCTTGCCGCAGTATCGAGCTTCCATCTTAGTAGTCATGGCCGCCTCATCTCCAACAATCACCTTGATCACAGGTCCAAACCGCGGTAAGTTTCCCCCAGGATACCGTAAGTAGATGATGCCCGTTGCACTAACAGTTATAATCACAGGGCTCGGCCGTGGATTCCTTGAAGCCATTTTAGCCCGTCCGCACAATCTAGTCGTAGCCGCTGTAAGGGATCCTGCCTCCAAAGCATCACAAGACCTCCTTGCCCTTCCCAAGGGTGATAGCTCGCAAGTGAAATTAGTCAAGATCGATTCCGCCATCGAAACGGACGCAGCCAAAGCCGTCGAGTCTCTCAAGAGGGATGGCTTCGAGTACATCGATCGGGTCATCGCCAACGCCGGAATCGGCGATATTTATAAACCGTTCCTTGAGGTCGACCTGAAGGATATGCGAAGGCATATGGACGTCAACCTCTTCGGTGTCTTAGCCTTGGTCCAGGCTACGACACCCTTGCTGCGGAATTCCAAGGATCCCAACGGCCCGAAGATGATCTTTTTGGGGTCAGCAGTTGGCAGCTTCGTAAAGTGTCGAGAGTTTCCGGGACTGTGGACCTGCTATGGTGTCACCAAAGCCGCTATGCACTATGTTGCACTCCAGCTCCATCTGGAAATCGAGTGGCTGACCAGCGTTGTTCTCGCCCCGGGTTGGGTTAAAACAGACATAAGCGACATCCTGGCGAACACGATTGGAATGCAGCCACCTTTAAGCGTTAAGGAAAGTGTCGGTGAATGCCTCAAAGTAATTGACGAAGCCCGGAGGGACAAGTTTTCGGGAGATCTGGTTGAATATAACGGCGAGGTTATAAGCTACTGACAGAAACGTTACTAGACATCATTTGTATTCCTATCCGTCCATACAAACCATCCTTAAACTTATTGTATTTACTAGAGCATAGTTATTCCCGAGCTATCCTTTCCCATGCTGTCTTCGTAATTCTGTTACCCTTTCCCGGTATCTGACTGCGCTTTCTGTGTGATGAACGCAGGCTGCCTGTTGTTAGCTAAATAGATATCCAACGTTGTCCAACGAATAATTGCAGACGTTCTCAGTAGCTGTTGATTCGAAGTTACTTTGGCAATTAGGCTCACCAAGTGAAGTTGTAATGTCGGAGACCCCTGCGTCAGATATTGGCGGTTTGCATGGAGGAAAGACATAAGGGTCTTGCGCCATGGCAGCTTTTTGAATAAGGTCGTTGGAGTCCGAAGAGTCAGAAAACGTTTGGAAGTATGTATTGTTCCACACATCGAAAACGCCCGCAAACCCACGCTCGTTCATAAACGGAGGATCAGCGGACATGGCAACAGTGTCCAAGAAGTTCGAAGACGGCTGTAAGGAGAAATCAGCACTCTTAGGAAAACTACCAAGTGCAGCTCCAATGAGCGGATCTTCGATGAATTGTTGGACAGCGAGGGCATTCATTGAAGCATTTGCATTCCCATTGCCATGCTTCAGGCCTTCAATCCTTGATAATATGTTTTGAAGCGACTTCATTTCGGTCTCCACTGATGGGGCACTATGCGAAGTCATCAATAACGCAAGGGCGTCTTGAATATGCGATCTGCACGCTTCTAAACTTCCTACATCTTCTCTATGACGGTCGGCTCGTGTTCGAGGGATTTTACTACCTGATTCCGTACTGTACATTTTTATACAGGACAACCCGGCAAGTATTGCTGATCTTGTGGCAAAGGGACGTAAGATCGAGATTGCACCTTCTGTACAGCTTTAAAGGCAACGCAGGCTTGAGAGGACATTATGTAGCATTGACGTGCCAGCAGCGAGAAGCTTCACATGCCGAAGCGTCATGCTTCTCTCATCATAACTCATTTCTGCAGAGTCTACTTGATCATGTAGCAAAGAGTCCTGGAGTATACTACACTGTACATAAGTCTCTGTTAAACTTAGATGGAGGGGTTCTGCAGATGCTTGGTCCGTTCAAAACAGTTTCCGAGTATCATTGCGCTTCGATTCAGTTCGTGCTCAATCTCATCCTTCGTGGTGAAATGCTTACCTGATTCATCTATTCGTCCTCGACCTCGTGCCCCAGATTACATAGAGCCATGCGGAGGGAGAACCCTTCTTCCTAAAGCACGCGGACGATAAAGGTGACCACATTCTCATCGATGAAACGGGCAAAATCACGGGGATCATCGACTGGGAATGGACCCATACGGCGCCCGCAGCATTGGCATTCAACTCCCCGCTCCTGCTTTTGCCCGTTGGAGATTTTGACGACGGGAAAAATGACCTTTGCGAGCATGAGATACAGTTCAAACGGATCTTTGAACAGAAAGGTCATACAGATCTGGCAGCAATTGTCCGACGTGGGAGGGTTCAGCATCGTTTTGCCTTCTGCTGCGGCTACGATCTCGAGGACTGGAGTGGATTCGTTGGCTTGTTCCGGGGCCTTCGTGACGCTGTCGAGGTTGATGCTGGACTAGATTGGGAACAGTGGAAGGCCGTCGCCTTGGATCGATATAAGCATGACGAGGGCCTTCGGACACTGCTGGCCAAGGAGGAGGATAAGTCTGGGTGACAGTGTTTCTTGAAGTAATTAGTATACAACTGCTGAGCAGGTGCCCTCATCGTTGGCCATGCTACATTAAGATTCGACAGCCATGGAGCGGGCATCCGCGATAAAGATCTTGGGGGCTTGCGGAGTTCGCCGCCAGACAAATGTCACTAAGCCTAGTAGGGCTATCTATTCGAACAGATGCTCTTCGAGTGTCGGTCGTTTTCCAAGGTGTATGGATCGGTAAATATATAGACAGCTTCTTCTGGCGCCCGAGGATAGAATTCGGAATCATCAAATCCGATCGGAACAGTGAATTGATAGCGCCTTATATTTCTGTGCATAACGGTCACAAGACGGTATTGCGGGAGGTCGGTCTTGGCGTGTGAGGCTGAAGTTCCGGGAACCGGCGAAAACCTCTCGGCTGTGGCGCAGGCAATTCTGAACCAGTCTGCAAAGGCCATGTCGGAGTGGTGCTTTAGTAAAAAAAAAGTTATCCCCAAAAGCTCAAAACTAGTCCCATGATCTCGCACAGTCTAACGTAATGCAAGAAGAATTGAAAGAGATTTGTTCCTAACGTGCACTCCTATTCCGATAACTAGGAAAATTGGAACGGCTTAGAGATTTATTGCAAAATTCCGTGGATGGTGCTCTTCCGTTGCATCATTGTTTAATTCTACTATACCGAATAGGCATGCGATACGGTAATTCCAAGTGCATTGACTAAGAAAACTTAGGAATGATGTCTTGCTCAGCCACTAAGCGTTTAGCCATTGTGGTTGATACCAAGCCAATTGATCAATAGTCACGAATTTTCTGATAGCCTCACTGCCTCTGTAATCATGGCAAAGGTAAGAACGTACATATATAACCTCAACTCTGCCTCCCAGAGCATTCTTTCAGTCATCATCATATAATCATTGACCCATTTCAATATACTCACTATGCATCTATCACTCGCTCTCTGCCCCCTACTCCTATTCGTCCCTTTGACGACAGCTCAATTCGAACCCATGAGTACCACGAATTTCAGCTACACGCTGCCCAATCAGATCGGGAGTCTGCATCCGGTATCATCCACAACCTACGTCCTCGACACCAACCGCACCGACATTCTCGCTCCGGTAAACGCGACCTCCAGAACACGCAGCCTCGTCCTGACCATCTACCAACCACTCATCCACCTCTCCGAGTGCCCTCAACCAGAGGTTAACCCCTACATGCCACCCCGGCTCTTATCTTTCTACTCCACATGGCTCGCCCAATTCGAATACCCCGGCCACCTCCTGCACGGCCTCAGCACAACAAACTGCCCGGTCCCCTCCACATACACCACGCCAGAACAAGCCCACGGCTCCCCCCAGGACACACCGCTCCTCATCTTCTCCCCCGGCAGCCAAATGAACCGCCTCCTCTACCAAACCCTCGTCCCCACCGTCTCCTCCCGCGGCTACACAGTCATCAGCATCGGCCACACCTACGACGCCGCCGCCGAGCTACTCCCCAACACTACCGCCCTCATCCTAAACAACTACGACCCCGCCCGTACAATTCTCACTGAGCCCGACACCTACTTTGGCGACATCCTCACGCAAATCCGCGCTGACGACGTGAGCTCCATCCTCACCGCGGTGCGCACCGGCACGATACCGGGCCTAGAGCGCTTCTCAACCCCCGGTTCTGGCGTCCTGCGTGTGGGAGTATGGGGCCACTCGCTAGGCGGCACGACAGCCGCGTACACCGCCGCCCATAACCCAGGCTGGCACATCGCAGCAGCAGCCAACCTCGACGGCGGAGTCTACGGCACCTCAATCCGCCACACCCCCATCTCCATCCCCTACCTCAACTTCGCCGGGTCGGAAACGCTCAACGCCGGCTACACAGCCGCCACCGACGACAACGACGGGGAGGAGAGGTGGGTAGCGCCGCTGAACGACACCTGGGGCGAGCAGTGGGATATGCTGCGGGGCGGGTTCAGGCGGTGGGTTGCGCTGCGCGGGGCGGGGCATCTGGATTTCGCGGATTTGGGGGTGGTG
>JANIPN010170651.1:0-17195 GCA_027478595.1 Erythroxylum anguifugum
TATTTTATTTTCTTATCAATCATTTAAGACGTTGATTACGGTGTTATTAATTTTGCAGGAGTAACTTTATGGGAGTAAATAAGGGTATATATGACATTTTATTAATTTTCTTAAAAAACGTGTATTTTTGTAAAACGACTTTTATATTAAAACAGAGGGAGTACATAAGTTTGAATTATGCTAAATAATCATACCAACATTCCTTCCTATATTGTGTAGATCTTTTTCTCTTAATGAAATATTTTTTTTAAGAATATTAACTTTACTCTTACTCCTCATTATTGTGTATAGATTTACTTAACTACTAAGGGATGCTTGGTTTTACTTATAATTTTATTTGTTATTATTTACAAATAGAGATTTGATATTTAAAAATTATAAATATTTTAAAAATGATTAAATCTAATTGCAAAATTATAACAATTAAATTATGTTAGTTATAATTCTTAATAGTAATTAATATAATTTAATATTATGAATTAAGTTAATGATATATTAGATCATGAAAAATATAAACAAAAAATAACAAAATTTTGTGGATTTTATCAATTGTGAAGATTAGAATATAAAAATAAAAATTCAACTAAATAATTATTTTATTGAATTTAAAATAAAATTGGAAAAAAATTATAATTAAGCCAAATAAGTTTATTTAAAAATACTAAAAAATAGATAGAATCGCGCGGCAGTTATTTTAATTGAAAAACATTAAAATTAAATATAAATTTGTATATAACGAGAAAAAGAATAATAAAGAGAGAATAACTTATTAAAAATATAATAAAGAGAAAGTGACCTATTTTTTTGCTTGTAAGTTTTCTTTTATATAGAGAGCCTAAGATAATTAGGTCGAGTAGAGATCTTCAGTCCAATTTTAGTTTGTCCAATTTTATTTTGTCCATGCGTGTCAAATGCCCAATGTTCAAAACGACAATCTTTAAAATTGTGCTCAATGGTCAAAACGACCTCGTTTTAAATATCTGATATAATTAGACAAGGTAAAAACTAAGACAAAGGATCAAAACTCAATTGGGTTACTTAAACATTTGTGAATCTGTGATTATGTATTTAAACTATCACAGAAAGGTAAGTATTCCATTCCTTCTCGATATTTTAGGTTGAATATTAGAGGTTTGGAAGAATTTATCAACTCAAGTGGATCCTCCTCAAGTAATAAATCGTTAACCTTTCTTTGTTAAAATAATTCACCCTTCACATTTTTATTCAGGTTTTTTATAACAACATCAACAATAATGTGAAATCTCACGTCGGTTGAAGAGGGGAACGAAGTACGCCTTATAAGGGTACGGATACCTCTTCCTTATAGACGCGTTTTTCATAGTCTAATGGACTAGATCTCATCAGAACTTCGAGATTAAATGTGCTTGGATAAGAGTAGTTCTTGGATGGGTGACCACCTAAGAAGGTCTCGGGAAAGCAAAACCGTGAGAGTTTGATTGAGCCAAGACCCAAAGCGTACAATATTTGTAAGTAATAAAAATTCTATGAATCGATGAATTAGGGAATGTCTAAAAGTAGACAGTTAGATCCTCGTAAAAATATATAAATATATACACATTAAAATAATAAATTAATAAAAATTAAAAAAGACAAAAGAAAATAATACTAATAATAAATACATAAAATATACAAATAAATATATATATAAATATAAATATATACACAAATAATAAAATCAATATTATGACGGATATAGAGCAAGGTTAAAAATAAGAGTAAAAAATAAAACATGTAAATAAATTCAAAAATAAGAAAATAACTAAATCAAACAAGTTAATATAAAAACTTTACAAGAGAATGTTTTAGTTTACAAGTTTAAGGCCATCTCCAAATTGACACCAAAATGCTAAATTTGGTGTTTTGATGCAATAAATTCACTCAATAAAAGATACCAAAATTTAACACCAAAATGGTGTAATGAATGGTAATACACTAAATTTGGTGTGTTATTATTCATGCGCCAAAAGTTGAAAAAAAAACAACTTTGTCTATTTTCTTTTTAACATATTCATTTTATGTTCATTTCACAATTTGATTTATTTACATAATTTACTAAGTAATTTAATTTAAAATGTATATTATTTTACACAAAATATATCATTACTAAGATCTCATTGAAACATTTAAAATGGCACTAATATTTAATATAATATTATTTTTTAATATTTATTTATAATTCTTATTTATAAGTATCATAAATTCATTAATAAAATACATATTTATCCAAAATGGTCTACCTTGTTAAAAAAGAAGTTATTCGCGAAGATGTAAGAAGCACGTAGAAAGGATGTCGAGCGTGCATTTAGAGTTCTCCAATCACGATTTGCAATTATCAAGGGACCGGCAAGACTGTGGGAAAAAATCATATTACATAATATTATGTCAACATGCATTATAATGCACAGTATGATCATTGAGGACAAACGTGATACTCAAGTGGCCATATAAGATTGAAGTGAAACGTCAGCCCTTGAAATTAATATTAATAAAGACGATGCAATTATATTTTAAGAATTCCTTGCTAGACATAAGCAAATTAAAGATAAAGAAGTTCATTATAGACTTCGTAATGTATTGATTAAACATTTGTGGGAACGATATAGTAATTCAGAGAATTAGAGGTTAAATGTGTAATAAAAATATTATATTTGTGTATGTTATTAATTTGTTGTTGCAATAATATTAATTAATTTTGTTAAATAATATTAATTTAATATAAGTATATATTAATTAATTAAGAATAATGATTTTATTTTAATTTTTATAAATAAAAAAAGTTTGGTGTTGAGTGGTTGGAGTAACATTAAATTTGGTGTAAAAAAATCTTAGAATATTATTTTTTTATACTAAATTTGGTATAAAATTTTAGAGAAATGGTTGGAAATGGCAAGTTAGATACATCAGCCTTGAATTCGAACTTTTACCCTTATAGGCTTATCCACGTGGGATTTGTAACGCTATCTATTCTTTCTGCACACTACAAACATTGGGTCGTAAGGAATATGTTTCACAAGCACAGTTAGAGCTTGTCGGCCCATATTTTATGTACTTTGTTCCATGACAGCCCTGGGTTTTCAAGCAGTACTACAAAGAAGAGCCTTAGGTCCATGTTCACTTTTAAGTAATTTACAACTTTAAATTACTGAAAAATATCTTTATATATTAAAAACCACTTTATTTAACTATAAATTTAAAATTATATCTATCTTTAATTTATTTTAAATAAATATTTCTCATTAAATTACAATTTTTTCTTATAAATTTGGATGACTTTATTTATGCATTATAAGAGCTTGAAATTAGAGAAACTAAAAAAAATTAGATTCAACTTAGTCTAAACCCAAAATTACAAATCAAATTCGATTCGATTGGATTCAAATTCGTATCTGGATCTGATAATTCAAACGCATTACTTCATGGCTAAGGGAAGAAGTCTGCTCATGCTTTGCTACCAAAAGAATGGTGAATCTTACGAATAAGAGCAATGATCATGAAAAGAAAATCTTTCATTAACATCCATGTTGTGCCAGACCACCCACATTACTGTAAAATACACAACGAGACCTTGCTGTTTTATCCATAATCCACCCACCCATTCTTATATATATTATATATAGGTTATGTTCACGATCTCCGTCCTCTAGTGGTTTGCTCCTGCAATTATGAAGTCGGGAAACTTCACAAGCATGTAACGGCTTCAGGGATCGCGTATGCGTCTTTATCAAAATCAAGCTGTGCCAATGGCACCTACTCAGATATCTACTGAAGGGATATGGCAATGAAGAGAGGAAGAGAGGAAGAGAGAAGAAGAAGAAGAAGACAACCCCACAAATTTAAGAGACACAAGCTGATACTGTGTTTACTTTGCTTTAATATTACAAGTATTGCTCGTGTATCCTGGCTCGGTTCTCCTCCCACCAGAGTCTGGCATGCATCTCCCCAAATCTCTCTCGGCTGCAACACAATGCACACACAATGAGAATGTGAAGATATAAAACAGAACAATTGGCTCTTTATATGGCACTCTTCCAAATTCATCCCAGTGCAGAAAACAGGTGTTAATCATTCTGGCGTAGAGTTGCCAGAGGAATGTTACCTGAATCTGACACGTCTCAGCTCCCTTTTGCCACTAGGTAAGGCTCTGATAGTAATGTAAACTCCCGGTTCATCCTGTTCAACCCATTCAGTCTCCATATCACTAGCATTGCTGAAGGAAAGCTCTCCGGAACGATCCGCGTCTCTAGACGAGCTACTTCTGATAGAAGCATCCATTGAGGATGTTTCTGTCTTGGCGCCACTGATGCTGGACAGTTTTGGCGTTGATGTCTGACCCGAGTCACAATAATTGCGGACTTGCATCGGGTGGTGGTCAAGTGAATCCGAGGATGAATAGCCCAGACCCATCCCTGTTGGTCGGTACAAGTTACGAGGTAACCTCTCTCTGGTAAGAGGTGGTGTCACTGGACTGTCTTCCGCAAATTCCACCTTCGAGGTCTGAACAGGTAGACATTGTTACTCTTCAAACATCATATCTAAGTGGGTGCATGATCTAGTCTTTGTTGGATAATTAAGGAGGAGTTTACCTCGTCTTCAGATCTCGGAGGTGTTGGAAGAGGAAAAGCTTGGCGATTCAACCTCTGCACATTATAAAGCTCCATTACCCTGTCATAGTTCTCTGCCCACCACTTTTGAGCTTGCCACTTGTTAAACATGTCTCGACTACAGTCAGAGAAAATAAAAACTGCCATTCAGGCCTTAATAATTTTACAAAACTATCATTTCTAGTAAGAGACTTGCGTTTGAGAATTACAACCAAAAAGTGAAAATACATGAACAAACAAGATATTCCCACAAAATTATGAACTTAAGCCCTGCATATTACATTTTTGCGAATGGTATTAATAATTACTTGTTCACATGCCTAATGCTTCAAGCCTACCAAGGGTCAAGTGTTAATTAACTAAGAACCTCTTTTGACAAAAAGGGAAGCAGCAACATTACTTTTAAGAGCATTAACCAATCTTTAGTCTTTAGAAGCAGAGCATGCTATGATATGTTAGGTAGGAACATTATTATTATAGTAGGTGTCTAATCAGTCAAAACAATGAGAAGGATCCACCTCCAAAGCACAAGCACAAGCAACAAGATGATGATCTTCATAGTAAACTGTTTTCTGGGTAATAAAAGTCAACAAAGAGAACTTAATCATCCCCGAGGAATCAAGTCAGAGATAGGGGCAGTGGGGTCAGCACTGAAACCCAATTTCAAGGCAACTCACTTCATTTCCTTGTCATTGTCCCCTAAACACGAGTAAATCTCAATAGCTCTCTGATGTGTGACGTTTTGGTGATGACGAGCAAACACCAATGACAAATAAATGGTAAGCGTAAGGTCACAAAAGGCCACGAAGAATCAGTCAGAGTCAGGCGTGAAAGAACTTGTTTCAGAAGAAAAATGAACAAAAAACAGAGGATAAATTAGGCAAGTAAGAACAAAGCAAAGTTCCTCTCCCGACAAAGCGACATTTGTCTCAGTGAAAAGGGTGCCAACACAATCACATAATGTAGGCCCCAAACACTCACTGCTCTCAGCCACAATTACTGTCCCTTTTGGACTTTTTCTCCGATAGATTTTGCTTTTTTCAACTTGGCGTGGTTCTCCCTGTTCTCTGTGGGCCCCGCACACCATTCCACATCCGACCATCCAAACACAGGCAATCTAAGGTACCGTTTGGTTCTACCGTTCATGTGTTCCATAACAGGATTTGCTAATCGCGTCCAAACACGACTAAGGACAAAAGAATAAAAGAGACAATAACTTAGCAGCCAATCAATCAACTCCCAAATGCGCCCCTAAAATCGTGCTCGCCGTCCGATCGGAATAACACTTTTTTTATACAGAGAATCACGACCGTTTAAAACAAAAAGGGAATAACGTCGTACCTGAAGCGTATCCGTTTGAGATCATTCCCGCCGCGAGGAAGTGAAACGAAAGTGATGAGAACGCCGGGCTCCACCTGAGCCACCCACTCTTTAGGCTCGTTCTCTTCCACGAACACCACCGGTGGGTTCAGTCGCCGCCCGCTTCCATTCACCGAGCTCGGCGTTCCCTCACCGCTCGAGCTCGATATACCCTTCAATCTGGCCTCCATCTCCTTCCCCCAAGTTCTCGGCGTCGTCGAGCTCGAGCTCCCCGTCCGCCTCAACGACCACCGGAAACGGTCGGACTCGACGTCCGACTCCATCGAGTTGTTGTTGCTGCTGCTGCTGCTATTCTTCAGCCTGCTTTGATTCCGCGGGGCCGTGCAGGGGTTGCAGTGGCTGTATGCCCCGGAGGCTTTCAGTGCCATGTCTTTGAGCTGTAAAAGCCAAAAAGAAAACACAGAAAGGAAAATGAGAAATCAAATTCACAATTGCGGCTCAATCAGTTACCTTTTTAGGGTCTTGGAATTAACCTGGGAGGTGAGAGACTTCATGGCTTGTTGATGTTTGGCAGAGGAAGCGTTGGCGATGGACGAGTCCTCCGGCTGACTCAGCGAGTCATCGCCGGGTTGCTTGGAGCGAGCTATACAAGTCAGCATTTGAAGAAAAGACAACGAGACTGTGTCACGAGAAGATAACAGGAGTTAAGAATGTAGAATTAATATCGGAATTCTCTGTCCCGACTAACTAAGTGATTAGTAAAACGAATGAATTCAGAAATGAGAAACCGATCAGAGATCGTATTAAAAAAATAAAAAAGGAAGACGAAAAGGAGCAGCTAAAGAGATGGGGAGTGAAGGAGGGAGGTAAGGGAATGTTCTTGGTTTGTTGGGTTTTGATAGCTATAAAGGGAATAAGAAGAGAGTAAACAGAGAAAGAGTGTTGATTTCGGTGAACTCGCTTTTTGGTTTCGCTTTACCTGTTTAACCGGTTGCCATGTAGAATCGAAGCGGTCCGGTTCCAAAGCCACTGTTTCGGCGCTTAGGATTCTATTTTAGTTACAATTACATGTGTAATTACTAATTAGTGAAGATGATAATGTGGTTATAGGCATATTTATTGCAATTAGGCCCACTTTGATGGTTCAGTTTAGAGGCCCAATAGCCAACCACAACCACGAATAGGACAGGTGGGCCCAACCAAAGCTCTCCAAAGATCTAATTAGCCATATGCATTGTGTTTGTATTAAGTGGGGTAACAATGGGTGGATGTGTGCTTAATTACCGACCAGAAGAATATATACTTAAATTTTGTTGAAACCTTAAAGGGCCAGAGGATAACAAGAGTTTGTTGCTACTTGCTGACAAGACATCCGACGCCTACTAAGATTGGGCCGACCGAATTCATTCTCATATGTCCAGTCCAACCTCGGTCACAAGTGCTTACATTTGTTAAAAAGTCATAAAATAATAAAAAATTATATTATAATACTAATAGGTGGCGATGGCGTCTCCGTCCACGCGCTGTCACGCACCTATCACGTGGAAGTGGCACTATAGCAAGAATCTGGGATTTGAGCTCAGAGTGTCCCACACGAATTCAAAAGATCTTACCAATTGGGCCCCACGCGTCCTAGTGTTTAGACTTCGATCCATCCGCCTCCCAAATCCTAGGGCAATGGGGACCTACCTACAAACACCCACAAAACCGACAACCTTCATCCTCGGTCACTGTCACGCTTACGTAACTAATACTGTCAACTCCCCTTGCTCAAGTTAAAGCTCCATTTTATTCTCTGGTACTCTGGACCACCCTAATCACCCTGCACAAGCAGCCATCAGATTTCTAGTCGTCGCGCCAGGAGCATCGTCTGGACATAATGGGGCCCACATCATCGATGTCCAAGTTACAGCTTCCTCCATCACTTCCCAAAATAAGACCAGCGGCGCCCAGCCCAGCTGTCCAATCAGGTCCTTACACGTCGCCACTCACCGGCTGATTTCACGATCTCCTGGTGGCGAACGCGAACGTCGTTTTGTGCTTCTACAAAAGGAAAGTTAGTCCAAATTAAGGACACGAAAAGCTTCGAGCTTGCCGTCACAGCTCCAGCTCATTGATTCGATTTATTTAAAGGCTAATAATTGTTTCGAATTGATTGCTGCTGATTTTTTCTCCGGAGGGGCGAACCATGTCGTTTTTACGGCGCAGGAAGCCGCCGCAGCCGCCTCTGGATACCTCAAAGACCCAGAATTCTGGATACAAAGACGAGGGCGAGAAGCCAACAAGAGGGAAAGCAGCGAAGGTTAAGAGATGGAGTTGTGTCGACAGTTGTTGTTGGTTGATTGGTTTTATATGCTCCATGTGGTGGTTCTTGCTCTTTCTCTACAATGCAATGCCCGCATCTATCCCTCAGTACGTGACGGAGGCCATCAACGGACCCATGCCAGATCCTCCTGGCGTCAAACTGAAAAAGGAAGGGCTCACGGCGAAGCATCCCGTGGTCTTCGTCCCTGGAATTGTCACCGGTGGGCTTGAATTGTGGGAAGGTCACCAGTGCGCCGAGGGACTATTTAGAAAGCGGCTTTGGGGTGGCACGTTTGGTGAAGTTTATAAGAGGTAATCTGTATTAATCGTGTTGCTTTTAATGGAAAATAGCTTTCTCATTAAAGTGTGTTTCTGACATTAACTAAGGTGCTAACGCTATAAGAACCATGCAGTTGACGGTTCTCACGAGTTTCTCAAAGCTAAGGATAGTAACTAGATACCGCTTTCAGTGGGTCCATCTGCTTTTTTGGCTTTTGTTACACATTTGCACATATGTGTATGAGGGTAGCTTATTCTTCTTAGCCACTTTACGCTTATTGAGTAAGTGGGAATTTTGGAAGTAGAGCAACAAATTTTACTCTAGTTGGATAGGATGTGAGAGACTGAGAGTAAAGTTTAGTTTCCTTGTAATGTGCTATGCTCAAACATTGCAAATTTCAACGTATGAAATTATTTGATTTGACAAGTTTGAACGTATAGAATCTATTGGCTCGCAACTAGAATTTGAGTCTGTAGACATGAGATTCAGACATTCTGTTCTGTTGAAATTTGAGATGCCAAATACTGCAAACCTTGTGTTTTTCTTGCTTTTCGTTATTATGGGTATACATTTTGTAGTCATTTTTTGTATAACTTAAGTTGCCAGTAACTGGATTTGTTCTGGAAGAACCTTTACAGTTATGCTGTTCAACATTAAAATTGCAATTGAAAATTCCCACATGAAAGGAATAGAGTTTCCATGGTTTTGGCTAGGTCTGCATCTTGATTACGAGATATTGCAGAAGATGTAACATTTGGTTGGTGGTACAAGGAATACCTTTATTATAAAGTCAGAATGCCAAATAGACCCTAAAAGAACTAGTTTTTTTTTTTAATTTTTATCATACAGACCTTTATGTTGGGTTGAGCACATGTCACTTGACAATGAAACCGGAATGGATCCTCCTGGCATAAGAGTCAGACCTGTATCTGGACTTGTAGCTGCTGATTATTTTGCCCCGAGTTATTTTGTCTGGGCAGTTTTGATAGCAAATCTTGCTCGCATTGGTTATGAGGAGAAAACCATGTATATGGCTGCATATGACTGGAGAATGTCATTTCAGAGCACAGAGGTATGCTTTTTAATTGCAAATTCGTTCTTTTGTAGTCACTTTCTTATTTTGTGCTAATCTCTAACATTGCCTGTATCCTATTCTCCTCCTCCTCCTTCACATCAATTTTTGCCTGATGTAATCAATCAGGTCAGGGACCAATCTCTGAGTAGAATAAAAAGCAATATTGAGCTCATGGTTGCTACCAATGGTGGAAATAAGGTAGTTGTTATTCCACATTCCATGGGCGTTCTGTACTTTCTGCATTTTATGAAGTGGGTTGAGGCACCAGCACCAGTGGGTGGAGGTGGTGGATCAGACTGGTGTGCTAAGCATATAAAGGCAGTGATGAATATTGGCGGACCCTTTTTAGGTGTACCAAAAGCTGTATCGGGAATTTTCTCTGTTGAAGCCAGGGATATAGCTGTTGCCAGGTTTTTCTCCTCATCATGAACTGTTAGTTTTCCTTTTCTTTCATGGCTTTGGTGTTCAGGCCAGAGAAACATTTACAGATTGCTTGTTTACTAGTTACCTACTGTGGATTTGCTATTTACACAGACATAGGTTTATTGCAATTTTATTAATACTTTTTAAAATCTTAATATGCCAAATTTTGACATTTTCATTCATCTTTTTAATTCCAACATAGTCCATCTAACTTTGTTGGAATTTTTCTATCCTGCTTTTGCAATTAGTTGGACTTGTCGATCTGTAGACAGTCTTAGGTATTATCTGGATGAAATCAGATATTGGTGAATCTGTTGTCCAGTGAGGGAAATAAGTCTTTCCATCTTAAAGACTTCCACAGTATTTAGTGCATTTGTTCTTCAGTATTTAGTACTATTATTTTAGATTATCTTGATGCTAGTTATTCCATTGCTGGATTGCAGTTGGCCTCTTCGAAGGTTAACTCTGTCCTGTCTAAAATGACATGCTCTTTCAAGGGCACTCTCACTTTTGCTTTTTCCAGTTTACTCTTGCTCCTTAGACCTTGATACATGCTAAGCATCCTTCAGGGCGTACGCACCAGGTTTCTTGGAGAAGGATGTTTTTGGTCTTCAAACTCTACAGCATCTAATGCGGATGACTCGTACATGGGATTCAACCATGTCCATGATACCAAAAGGAGGAGAGACAATCTGGGGTGGCCTCGATTGGTCACCTGAAGGAAACTACAGTTGCGGCGGAAAGAAACTGAAGAATAATAGTACCCGAGCTGATGGCCAAGCATGTAAAGGGAGTTCAAGTTTCACAGATAGTGTGAATTATGGAAGAATTTTATCGTTTGGTAAAGATGTGGCTGCACTTCACTCCTCCAAAATTGAAAAAATTGATTTCAAGGTTTTCTTTCGGTGTTCTTTTACTTGTCTTTTTGGTGATGAACTCATTCGATGACACGTAACTGTTTTTATTTTATTGTGTTGCATATCCTGTTATACTACCGAGTTTTGTTTATTTGCAGGATGTTGTTAAGGGTTCTAACCCTGCAAACAACTGTGATATCTGGACCGAGTACCAAGAAATGGGTGTTGTTGGTATCAAAGCTGTTGCTGATCACAAAGTATACACGGCTGCATCAGTTTTGGATTTACTTCATTTTGTTGCTCCAAAGCTTATGGCCCGTGGAAGTGGTCATTTTTCATATGGGATTGCCGACAATTTGGATGATCCAAAATATGAGCATTTTAAATATTGGTCAAACCCCTTAGAAACAAAGTGAGTATATCCAGTTTCCTTCTTGTTCGTAAAATTTACTGAAGCATGTTAAATTTACTCTATCTGTTTCTCTTGTATTGACATTGATGTGTTCAATAATCCAAATTCAGGTTTCATTTTATTGATGGAGCTTTTAACAGCTGGTTGTATGACGTTTATTTGTGAGATATAGCAAGAAGACATTTGTAAATTCCAACTCCTAGATTTTTGGAAATCTATTTCCTTGCTAATCCAAGAATGTTTCAGTTTTGATTGTAATAAGGAACACACCTGTTCTGTTGATTGTTGGTTTGTAAAACACGTGCCATGTACAGTGTTGATTTAAAAAGTAATCGTTGTTACTGCTTTTGTAGATTACCGCATGCTCCCGATATGGAGATCTACTCTATGTATGGAGTTGGAATACCTACTGAAAGAGCATATGTTTATAAGTCAACTCCTGCTGCTGTATGCTCCATTCCCTTTCAGATTGATACCTCAGCAGTGGGTGAAAGTGAGGGCTCATGTTTGAAAGGTGGCGTTTTTTCTGTTGATGGCGATGAGACTGTTCCAGTTTTAAGTGCAGGTTTTATGTGTGCAAAAGGTTGGCGGGGGAGAACAAGATTTAATCCTTCAGGTATTCGTACGTACTTACGGGAGTATGATCACGCACCTCCAGCCAATCTTCTAGAGGGCCGAGGCACCCAAAGTGGTGCTCATGTTGACATAATGGGAAATTTTGCCTTAATTGAAGATGTATTAAGAGTAGCAGCAGGAGCCACAGGCGAGGACTTGGGAGGAGACCGGGTTTACTCTGATATTTTCAAATGGTCTGAAATGATCAACTTGCAGCTCTAGTTTCATATGGTGAGCACTTAGTATTTCGGTGTCTATGAATTCATGGAACAAAATCTTCTGCACAGATTGCATTATTGAAAATGGACTTCAATGTATATTCTTGTTTTACTTTTTTCTTAATCAGGAATCGATGAAATGTTAAATAGTTAATCCATCTCTTAATGTCCTGAAATTATTATTCTTCATGCTTTCCTAATTTATCATTTGCTCCATATGAAATTACCTGGAATTGCAATGAGTCACTAGGCATTCTATTGTTTGAGTTGCAACAGGGCATGGCTGTAAACTGTGCCCCGCTGCATAATTTGCAATTCTGATTCCTTTTCGAGCTGTTCTGATCTCATTGAACTTTATGTTTTCAGTGCGAGATGTAATTATACGTGTAACCCTGCATTCAAACAAACCTGACATAGTCAATGCTGAAGCAAGGGGAGCAATATTGTGTGCTTGCATTAAACCAACTCTATTGCTCTTGTAGCCGTTGTTGATTTGGGACAGAATCAGTTGTTCAATTGGGAATTCCAGGTGCAAATTATGTTAGTTATCCAAAATTTTGTGTTCCTTCTTGTCATTTTATTAAACTGTTAATAATAACAAGTCTTTTTTTTTCCTTGGACTCTTTCTATACAAAGATTTTGTCTTTGCTAACTTGAATTTCCAGCTATAGATGCATCATTTTGCTATTCTTATTTACTTCACTTAATAAAACACGAACTCTTGGGGATTTTTCAACACTGGACCTAATCGTCTAAAACTTAAGTTACCCTCAAATCTTCACATATTGACACTTGATGAGATTACCGGAGAAGCACGTGGAAAATTATTAAACTTGTTGCTGGACAAGCACTTGGAAAATTATTAAACTTGCTTGACTCCATTGATTGTTAGTAGGCTGATGTTACTCGCTGACAGCTAATAAAACTCATTCATGTTGCATAGAATTGCTGGCCACTAGAAAGAAAATATGCATCACCACCTTCAGTTCTGACGGTGAAATGTCTTCTTGGCTGTGTATTTCTTCGCCTGGAAAAGTGGAGGGCGACCCACCAAACTTGCTGATCTTGCAGGCCCTCTTACCACCTTGTGTTGTCTTTTAATGGCA
Organism: Erythroxylum anguifugum; assembly: GCA_027478595.1. Taxonomy (NCBI): domain Eukaryota; kingdom Viridiplantae; phylum Streptophyta; class Magnoliopsida; order Malpighiales; family Erythroxylaceae; genus Erythroxylum; species Erythroxylum anguifugum. The sequence continues at coordinate 13,233 of JANIPN010170651.1, forward strand.
TTAAAATAAGAATCGTGTTCTGGTGTCGACACCTGGAAGCCGCTCAACTCCCCAGTTGGAAACATGTACTAGCTTCTTGAGTTTTTACTTTACAACTAATAAAAGATTTGTAACTAAAGAAGTAGTTTTGGGTTATAATCCTTTTATAAGACAATCAAGAAGGTCCGAGCAAAACTCTTCATTGTAATCAAAACTCTTCATTGTAAAGTACTTAAAATGCAACTGTACAATCAAAACTCTTCATTGTAAAACTCAGGCACTCAATCCCATTGTCCAGAACATTAACGAGCTCTTTATTCGTAACTGGACTGTTACTTCTCGACATATCTTTTGAGAGGATAATAGATGTGCTAATTGGCTTGCAAATTATGCTGGTCACTTCGATGTAGGGGTTATTTATTTTGATAATACATCTATTAGGTGTTACCTCCTCCTAAAAGAGGATCTGCCAGGGACCACATTTCTTAGACTTACTCTGTAATTTGTTGAGGTCTTTATGCAAAAAAAAAAAAAAAAAATCAACTGTATACCTAATATATAACAAGTGTTCTTAAAGCCATTGAAACAGTGATCAATACTTAGGATCTTGACTTGAGCACAGATTACAATGTGTTACCAACCAACGAGACTATAATTCATAAATTAAATTGTCATGATTTAGTAGCTATCAATTTAGTGTTTTCATTATTAATATTGTATAAATTATTTATACATCTTAAACAATTTGATGAGATAAAAAATATTTTATGCAATATTAATCATGATAATCAAATTAGAAATAATCTATCCATTGGATAGAGGTAAGCCTATATACTACTAAATTTTTTTAGATTCTACGTCTCCGCAAAATTTTTCATTTATTTTTAAACATATAAATGTATTGATGAAATTTAATAAAATATCATAAGAACTGGTTAATTGAACAAAAGAAAAAACACTTCAAAGCTGTCATGTCATAACATAAAAAAACCACAGTCGGTTGCTATATGTACAAAAGCCCTATCATCCACATCTCATCTCTCGTCACCTCGAGATAAGATCTTCTGTCCGGTTTTATGGTGTCTTATTCTGTCAAATGAATCTCAACCATTTATTTATGCGGGTCTCACGTTTATTTTTCGGAATCCATGCGGAGCCCACATAAATAAATGGTTGAGACTTATTGGATAGAATAAGACACCATAAAATTAAACAGAAGATCTGGCCTCTCTCACCTCCTCCATCTCATAAGCCACTAAAATGGATATTCTATTCTCTCATTCCACATTAAAGAAAAGATCAAGAAAACGACAAGAAGACAAGCCGTTCTTAGTTGGTCATTGCAAATCATCCGATGTTTGTCTTGATAAACTGTTGACATTATTTTCTCATACATTCCCTTCCCTTTGATCTCGTCGCCCCTTGTAGACTTCGTCTTAGAAGTTTCTATGTATTTTTATTTATGTACAATCGGTTCAAATCTAAATTAGGTTGAGTAATATCTTGTCTTTAAACAAAATAGAATAATATAATTAAATCGCTTTAATACAGATATCAAAGAAGGAGACATTGAGAATGACTCCTTCCTTGCCCACTCACCTGCTTTCTGGGATGGTGGAATACATACTTTTGTCACTTAATTAACGAATTCGTTAGCTTCTAATCACTCAATCAGTAAATTAATTAATCGTTAGTTAGCAAAGAAAATTTGGTGTTTCTTGGTAGAAGATCTAGTGGGACTTAGATCCTTGATTCTTATGATTTTTAACTTCTAATAGTAATTAATGATTAATTTAATGTTATAGGCTTATGTCATTGATAGTGTTCAACGTCTATTTTTTATTAGAATACAAAATCATAATAATCTCAATTTTTGGGTTTTCAAAATGTTCAAAATAGATTTTTAATAAATAAAAATTTTAATAATATTAAATTTATGTTAGTTAATTATTATGTTTGACGTGCTGTTTTTTTTACATTTTAAATTTAATTATGAACTCTACTATTAAATTAACATTCTCTTCATTCTTAATAAATATACATACTTTATTTTTCAAATTTATTGGGAGAGTCCACTTGGCATCATATGGTCTACATACCATAGTCAGGCCCAAAAAAATTATATATATATATATATATATAATTTCACGTTAATGATGACATGGTACTTAATTAATGAAAGTTTAATTTCGTTAAATTTTGTATCTTAAGGTCAATCCTTTTTTCTGTCGTTATGGTGGAGAACTGAACCAAGAATTCTCTTTCTTTGTCATCAATCGAATCACTGTTCGCGACTAAGGATTCGATTTTATCATCAATCCAATCACCGTTCGCGTTTTTTCTTTTTCTTATCAATGAATAAATCTCTTTACTCGTATGACTTAGATGTCTCATATTTCTCGAAAAAGCAATTCGATTGATGGGATTTGGTATGATACTTATGAGATCAATGAGATTGATATTCTTATTTGTACAAATGGTACTTTGAACTTGGAATGAGCCTGAAGTAATTAACGATACTTCTTTATATTTTGAGTTGTTCTGCCGGATCGGTTGCTCAAGACCTTTGGTCTCTACCCGGATCAGATGAAAAAAATGGGATCACTTATTATGGACTTGTTGAGAGTGATTCTGATCTAGTTCATGACCTATTTCTTCAGGCTCGTTCCAAGTTCAAAGTACCATTTGTACAAATAAGAATCCCCTTCGTTACATGATTTCTTCTTCATATAGATAGATATAGGATCTATGGGGCAATTACTTAGAAATACATTTTGTGCAACAACCCTTCTTATCTGATAGAAAAAGATCCCATGATCCTGAATCAATCTTACCTGGGATCGCAAATCCCAAGTTTGTCTATGAAGAGCAGATATAATTATATTAGTGTCTATAATTGATTTTATCTGTGTAATACTAATCGATAGGGCCTCATTGGTAAGTGCTACAAGATCTCGTACATTGGAACCCAAGGTTATGGACCCGAATCCATTAGTATGGAACATTTTCTTTTATTGGTATCAAACCAATGACGATTCATACAAGCTAAATCCTCTGGTCGATAAGTGGGCCAAAGAAAAAGCTTTAATTTAATTAGTTGATTTTTATTTCTATCAAAATGTTGGTTTTTATCCAAGAAGGTACCGCATGTTTTTTTCTTATTACTATTGCAATTTTCTGTATTTATATGAATATCATTTCCATATTTTGAATTGAAAGAAAGTTGAATTCGTAATTCTCTACGACGTTTAGGGGATTAAATTGTTTCGGGAACAAGTAAATCATAATAATTTTTTCTCTATTTCTAGTTATACTTTGATATCTCTCAAGAAATTGGGTAAAATTGTTTTGAATAACATAACTTTTTTCTCTGTCTCTTTCGTTAATTTCTTGTATGCTCTTAAACAAAAGGACAAGTCAATCTTCATAAATTTCATCGTACATGTGAAAGACTTATACAAATAAAGACTTATATAAAAAAAACAACTTATACAAAAAAAATGCGGGAGAGAGAAAAAAGATGCAGGGTCATTTGTCTGCTTGACTGGTTAAACATGGGATAGTTCATAGATCTTTGGGCTTTGATTACTAAGAAATAGAGACTTTACAAGTAAAGCCTGAGGATTGGCATTCCATTGCTGTCATTTTCCAAGAAATAACCCCTCACGTGCGAAATTATAGAAGATGCCCTTTAAGATCAAACAATTCCATTGAAATGAGTATGATTGTATGTGTAATAGCATCTACTATACCAGGAATATCAATGAACCCGAATATTGAAATTGCTCAAGATACCCTTTTTTAGCTTCTCTCTATTTCTTAGTTCAAGATCCCTCTTACTAATTGGAATCAAAGAATTAGTAGATCTGTTCCGCCCAAAATGGGAACGGGCTAGGGTTATGAACTTATAATCTATAATATGATAATCGAGTCGATTCCATTATTATAAGTTCATTCCATATCGGACCAGACCTGAATAGGCTT